>CAXITT010000249.1:977884-998428 GCA_964033795.1 Lymnaea stagnalis
TTGTTAAAGATCGTTTAGTTTGTTGTTAAAGATCGTTTAGTTTGTTGTTAAAGATCGTTTAGTTTGTTGTTAAAGATCGTTTAGTTTGTTGTTAAAGATCGTTTAGTTTGCTGTTAAAGATCGTTTAGCTTGTTGTTAAAGATCGTTTAGTTTGTTGTTAAAGATCGTTTAGTTTGTTGTTAAAGATCGTTTAGTTTGTTGTTAAAGATCGTTTAGTTTGTTGTTAAAGATCGTTTAGTTTGTTGTTAAAGATCGCTTAGTTTGTTGTTAAAGATCGTTTAGTTTGTTGTTAAAGATCGTTTAGTTTGTTCTTAAAGATCGCTTAGTTTGTTGTTAAAGATCGTTTAGTTTGTTGTTAAAGATCGCTTAGTTGGTTGTTGAAGATCTTTTAGTTTTTTCATAAAGATCGCTTAGTTTGTTGTTAAAGATCGCTTAGTTTGTTGTAAAGATCGCTTAGTTTTTTCATAAAGATCGGTTAGTATGTTCTTAAGGATCGCTTAGTTTGTTGTTGAAGATCTTTTAGTTTGTTCTTAAAGATATTTTAGTTTGTTCCTAAAAAAACGTTTATTTTGTTGTTAAAGATCGCTTAGTTGGTTGTTGAAGATCTTTTAGTTTGTTCATAAAGATCGCTTAGTTTATTGTTAAAGATCGCTTAGTTTGTTGTAAAGATCGCTTAGTTTTTTCATAAAGATCGGTTAGTATGTTCTTAAGGATCGCTTAGTTTGTTGTTGAAGATCTTTTAGTTTGTTCTTAAAGATATTTTAGTTTGTTCCTAAAAAACGTTTAGTTTTCTGTTAAAGATCGCTTAGTTTATTCTTATAAATCATTTAGTTTACTATTAAAGATCATTTGTTTTGTTCTTAAAGATCATTTAGTTCGGTCTTAAAAATCGTTTCGTTTGTTCTATTAGAGCGTTTAGTTTGTTATTAAAGATCGCTTAGATTGTTCTTAATGATCGCTTAGATTGTTCTTAAAGATCGCTTAGTTTGTTTTAAAGATCGCTTAATTTGTTCTTAAATGTGGCTTAGTTTGTTGTTAAATATCGCTTTCCCTGAGTATTAAAATGACCGAAAGTCTAAGTCAATTTCGACCGAAACCGAAAAAAAACCCAACGAAAGTTAACTTTTGTCTTTCGGCCGAAACCGAAATTAAGCCGAAAGTTAACTTTTCAGTTTCGGCCGAAACTTAAACTTAAAGAGGGTAAACAAAAAAGGAAATACCAGAATCAAATTCGACCTTGAAAAGCTGAAGGATCCTAAAGTAGCAGAAGCCTTCCAAGCAATAATAGGAGGAAAATTTGCAGCGCTTAAAATCATAGATGCCGACTGTTCAGACATGGACACATTGATTGATAACTTCAACACAGCTGTAACGAACACAGCTCACGACATCCTCGTTAAACATTGACCAACCCGAAAACCATGGGTGACAGCTGACATACTTGAGCTGTGTGATAAACGGAGGTAGTTAAGGAAAACAAAAATGGTAAATACAGAGGGGGCCATTAAAAATAGGACAGTTAACCAAACCATCAAAAAAGGTACGAAAAGGGCAAAGAATAACTGGATTGAAGAGCAATGCTACGACATTGAAAACTGCTTGAAGAAAAACAATAGCAAAAAAGCTTACCAGTTGGTGAAAGAACTAACCACTGCAAAACAAGGGCGTAGTACTACCATAAGGATAAAAATGGTAATTTTTGACCGAAGAAAATGATATCATCAAACGATGGACTGAATACTGTTCAGAGCTTTATAATGAAAGTATAAAGATAGACCCAGAGATCCTTAATGTCCCTCCAGCAACAGACAATGATAACGACCTTATTCTCCGCGCAGAAGTAGAAACAGCAGTCCAGGCACTCCAAACAGGAAAGGCCGCAGGAGTGGATAATATCCCTGCCGAGTTGACGAAACAAGGAGGAGAAGCAATGATAAGTGCCCTATTCAATATTTTTAACAAATTCTGGCTTACAGGAGAATGGCCCAAACCATGGAACCAATCGCTCATCGTCACCCTCCCCAAAAAAGGTAATCTACAGCTATGCCAAAACTATCGCACAATTAGCCTAGTAAGCCATCCATGACCATATGACGATTGAATCATTGCTGAATAACAGGCGGGCATCAGACAAGAACGGGGTACTACTGAGCAGACTCTAGACCTCCAAATACTATGTGAGAAATATGCTCAACACCAACAAAACCTATACCACGTCTTTGTCGACTTCAAGAAAGCATTTGACAGGGTTTGGCATGCTGCTTTATGGGCCACCATGAGGCACTACAGCATCAACACAAACCTAACCAGCATGATATGCAACCTCTATGATAAGGCCACCAGTGCAGTCTTCCTCAACAACAACAACATCGGAGAATGGTTCAAGACCACGGTTGGAGTAAGACAAGGCTGCCTGCTCTCCCCCACCCTATTCAACATCTTCCTAGAGAGAATTATGTCAGATACTCTGGAAGCGCACGAAGGGACAGTCAGCATTGGTGGCAGAACAATCACCAACATACACTTTGCGGACGACATAGATGAATTGGTTGGGAACGCAGAAGAGCTAGCCAATCTGGTAAAGCGTCTCGATAAGACCTCGTCGCCCTACGGCATGCTAATCAGTGCCGAGAAGACAAAACTGATGCCAAATAATACCGCAGGCATCACCACTGAAATTAAGGTCGGGGAGGAAAGATTAGAGATTGTCGGCCGCTTCAAATACCTAGGAGCAATAGTCTTAGAAGAAGGCTCCAAGCCCAAACTGATGTCCAGGATTGCGCAGACTACAACAGCACTAAAAAAGCTCAAGAAAATATGTAATGACAAAAATATAGCCCCCAGCACCAAATTCAGGCTGATGCGCTCATTAGTCCTCTCCATTTTCCTGTCTGCCTGCAAATCCTGGACATTAACAGCCGATCTTGAAAGGAAAATAAAGGCGATGGAGATGAGATGCTTCAGAAGCATTTTTGGCATCTGCTATAGGGACCATATCTCCAATGATACGGTGAAAGAAAGGGTTCTTCAGGCAATTGGGGAGTACGATGACCTACTGGTGACTGTGAAAAAACACAAACTACAATGGTACGGCCACGTAACAAGGAAACAAGGGCTTGCCAAAGAAATATTGCAGGGCACCACAAGAGGAAGGAGAAGAAGAGGAAGATAAAGAAAAAAATGGGAGGACAACATCAAAGAGTGGACAGGACTAACACTGGGCGATGCAGTGCGTAGTGCTGAAGACAGAGATGAATGGAGGAGGAAAGTTCACATGTCATCTGTGGCCCCCCAACGGTCCAAGGACTAAGGGACAGGAGGAGGAGGAGGGTGGGGATACATAGATTAATCAGTAATACCCAGGAAGTAAAGAAATGAAACATTTCAAACTAACATTTCAATACGCTTTTAGATCCCACATATATCCCCATGGAACAATATATAACAACGTGCGAAAATTACTTTTCTATGTAATTAAGTTTCGAATACGAAAATTTCTACAATTAAATGCCATAAATATAATCATTTTTAATTTAAGTTAAAAGAGGTGGTCTGGGCCCTTTCCGTAAGGTACCGTTTTAGTTATGCCTGAGATTGGGGGGTGGGGGGGGAGTATATAAATCATTCAGATAAATATTGGAGTTGACATTTAAATTTGTCCCATTAAAATCAGTTTTAAAATGCCAAAAAGCTTTTTTTTTAAGTTATCGAACTTTCTGGGAAATTCTAGATGGATTAGATATTATCAATTTTAAATCTACTGATTTTTCATTACCCACAATAAAGGATATTGCTACCAAGCTGAGACTAGATCCATCAATTCAGATAGAAGCTTTAATGTTGTTTAACTAAGCCGACTGGTTATTTATGTAAGTTACGTAAGGAAAATGAAATAGGGGCCCGGGTCCTAGAGGAATGGATGTTATGAGTTCATTACCCTTTGGTATTTGAATTTGGATAATGAAGTGTATGCGCATTTCGCATTTGCTGGCCCAACAATTTGGAACGCCCTTCCTGTCGCTTTCAGAAACAGCCAGACACTGGAGTCCTTTACAAACCGTTTTCAAAACACATCTATTTCGCAAACACCTTCTGGGGTGATGTTGTCCACCATCTTTTTCCAGTTAATGTATATTGGCTTGTGTTGCTTATGGTTGAAATGGGATGAAAGACTTTCACTTGGTATTCTCGTATTTAGTTTTATATTGTTGCGTCTGTTTTTAAATGTGGTAAATGTTCGATTGTTTTTATTTCTCTCTTTAATATGGTTGACTTTGTACCGCGCTTCGAGCTTTTGGGGATGAAGCGTGTTTTTCAAATAAATTTTATTATTTATTATTATATTTACTAGGTTTGGTCAAAGATCCATCTATTCATGTTGGAGTATTTGTTGGTCATTTTAAGAACGGGAGGGATCGTATTTTATTAATGTATTTTTACAGGCCCATTAATTTCCATGTTAGCCAAAAGACTGTTAAAGTTGTTGTTTTTTCTTCCAAATGCAACCATGGGCCACGCCAGGTATATTGACGAGTTTAAATACAAAATGAATCAACTTAATTTTCTGAAATTTGTTACGTGAAATCATATTATCATCGTGTATGGAAATAAGGATGCACTACATTTAAATCACAAATACGTATTTTAAATTAAATGTAAAACTTGGTGTATGAAATGAAATCAAGAAACTACCATAATCATTTGAGATGGTAAAAAAAAACACATACTGAGTTGTTTTTTTTATTTTATTTTTATAATAAAAAATTTTCATTAATTAAAAATTGTTGGGCTGTAATATTTTAATGCGTTATTTAATTTTATTTCCTGAAATTGACACAACCGACGTATGTCAAAAATATGAAGGATCAACACGTTAATTGTAATTATTATTTCATAATCATGACACACTACTATTTCTGAGATTAGTAGATAGCTCTCAGGATTAAAAAAAAACATGTCATAAAAACTTGTCTTATGAATCACTCGCTTCCCTTAGCTTGGCCACTGCTTTAATTGGGTACCCAACAAGTGGCCAAATTCTGTTCTGCTGACCCCATTTCACAAGAATTATAATTTTGTTGTACAAACTCCAAGCTGCATTACGAGGGTGAGAGGATGTTTTTGAAATGTTGCTAGAATTAGGTCGTATGTAATAAGTTACGCAAACAAGAAACAACAACAATTTCAGAGAGACGTGTACCAGTACCACATTTTGGATACCGGTACCCACGCTTGTCCACTATATGGCCCTCCAACATCTCTAAAACTGTGGTCATCTGTCCGCGCTTGACCACTATGGAGACAGGTGGCCTTGAGCATCTCCAAGTCAGCGAAGCGTCCACATCACAATAGTTACTAAAAATTTATTACCACTTAAAATGACTTTGGTTTGAGTGGGTTTTTTTTAGTATTTGACAAAATCTCAGTTCTTGCGGTAGACATATTTGTGTCAAGTTCATTTTATTTTAAAATATTTTGTAATATAATGTCTAGGTTTTTTTTTTAAAAGCAGGGTTGCTACATTTTACACTTAAAATTTAAGAATGATATAATATAATTTTACGACCAAGTTATTATAATTGTTTTAGTTATCCATTTTGGCCCTTCTAGGACTTCAATCAACACCAACCATTTGGAGTCAACTTTTTAGTACACTTGTTGACCTACCTATTGGAATTGACACAATGATGTTATTTTTATTTAGTCTTTTTATAATAAACTATTGTAGCATTTTAAGGCGAGTGGTGTAGAAGGGGAGTAGGATTGAAGTGGATTTGGGGTACAAGATGGTGCTGCACTGGTCAATAAATATTATTTTTATAAATTATATATACCAATGGCAATATAATTGGCTCAAGTATTTTCACTCAGTTTTTGGAATATATGTACTCGCTACCATTAGGTAAGACACAGGAACAAGTTTATATACATGTTTCTGGGCATTGCAGCACTGTAATTAATAGTTATTGACCAGTGCAGCACAATACATGTTACTGACCAGTGCAGCATACTACTAGTTACTGACTAGTGCAGCATAATGTGCTGCTGAGCAGTGCAGCACAATACTATACTCTAGTTACTGTCTAGTGAAGAGCAATAAAAGTTACTAAAAAATGCAGCACATTACACATTGAGCAGTGCATTTTGTGTTAGTGTTACATTATAATCTCAAGACTGTTCTACCAACTAGCATATCAAAGCTGTGCCTACACTAAATCAATGACTTATCTCTTCTATTCTGGGCAAACAATCACATTAGGTAACGTGACTTTTGATGGCATTTAAAATCCGTGATATTTAAAACTAATTATGTAATAATTATTTAATAATGATTTTATTTTAAAAGTCCAAAACATATTTTCTGTTAATTGATGTCAATAATTTATTGTAGGATCGATTCATTCATACATTTGTATTCCGTATCATAGTCTCCCCACAACATTCCTTCTTCAATCAAAATTTGTAATGACTTGGTAGAAAATATATAATTTACATTAGAAATGACTTTAGAAAATGCAGACCAACTTGGCAGGAGATGAAGAAGAACTATCAGGTGATTCTTAAGTAGCAAGGACAAAAAAAATATCTTAACATTACTAGAATTACATAAGCCCTATACCAAGGGAGATAAATAATAATTGCATACAAAATGCAGAGTTAGCTTTTCTAAAATCCTTCATACAATTTTTAAATATATATATATTTTGTCGTACAGATGTCCATGAAATGTATAGGGGTTATACATTAAAATTTAACTTACACAAAATATAAGATACATAATTATAGTTTCTATAATTTTCAGATTGTTTTTTTTAATATCTATATATAATTAGTAATATATAACACATTTTATTAGGATACTTTTTCAATAGAGATAATATAAATTATCTATGAGACATACCAGGGACGTGCTAGCCCATGACGACGCGACAAGCATTCATCATGGGCCTTTTTGGGCAGTTATTGCAATCTCCGGAGGGGGGGGGGGGGCGGCCTCCGGGCCTTTCTTACTACACAGTTCGTCACGGGTTTCCATGTGCCAGCACGTCCCTGAGACATACAGCCCTTGCTTGAATAACATCATTGTAACTTTCTAGTAAATCTCAATAGTTGCTTATCTTTTTTATTCCAAATGCCTCTAAAAATTAAGTTATTGCAAACTCCGGGGGGGGGGGGGGGGCGGCCTCCGGGCCTTTCTTACTACACAGTTCGTCACGGGTTTCCATGTGCCAGCACGTCCCTGAGACATACAGCACTTGCTTGAATAACATCATTGTAACTTTCTAGTAAATCTCAATAGTTGCTTATCTTTATTATTCCAAATGCCTCTAAAAATTATATTTTTTAATTTTTAAATTTAATGACCAGAAAATGATTCAGGTAACCTCTTTTACATTCTTTAGAATATTTTGAATAAGCTTACTTGTTTAGACAATTACAGGAACAATACAGTGAAGAGGATTTGTGTTTCAAGACGATTATCAAAATTTCCAACTAGCAAAAAGAATCTACAGTAAATATTAAACACCTGCATTTAAATAAGCCAAGTCCACACACAAATGGTGTTTCAACATGATGAGGAATAAATAGCATTTTATTGTTTATGCAACTCATTTTCTAGGAATAACAGTTGTTAATTTCTAAGATAATGATTGAAATTGACCAATTTAGATAAGGCTTTGTTGTGATCAGTTTATGAAGACTGGCCGATATTCACAATTCTGGGCTAGAACTTGTACAACATTAAATATATATTCACATACCATTGTCAGTTACTCCATCAATGTACAATACTCATTGTCAAATATAAATCATAAAACAAAGAAATATTTAACATGACATTCCCCTGAAATTAATCAATAGTAATAATGTTTGGCCCATATTCAACTGAGCCAGCATATCATGATCAATCATTAGCAAGTATCAAAACTGATCCATCATCAGCTAACCAATTTACTAAATATATCACAATCAAGTGTTTTAATAGTTAATACAAACATATGATACATTATTTATACTAGCCATTGTAAGCATACCATTCAATTGTATTTAATTATTATTATGAGTAATAATTGTTTTATATGTACATCTGTTTACAGTGCTATCTCAGCTCTCATCATTTATAACATAATAACAGAATACCAGATGATAAGTGGGCTGGGAATTTGTTTTAAACATTTGACAAGTGTTGAAACCAATAACAAGAATATTGTTGTAAATTTACATTTGACAAGTGTTGAAACCAATTACAAGAATATTGTTGTAAATTAACATTTGACAAGTGTTGAAACCAATTACAAGAATATTGTTGTAACTTTAAGACAGACTTCATTTTTTAATTTCTTTTTACAATTCGTGAACAGAATAATACTGGCAGCAATTAAGGAGGAGAATGGTTTCCTGCCCTTTTAACTGTGCATGAGTTATTATTCTCATTGATGTCTAGGATAAAACCGATTGTTCAATAATTTAGTATTTCAAGTGCTTCTTTTCACATAATAATGAATTAATTTGCAATTATTAAGATGTTTAAACTTTACATCTACTTAAGCTTTAAAAATTATTCTATAACAGCTTTGAATCTTATTATCTCCTAAAATAAAACAGCCTTAATGACAGCTATCCCAGTGATATATCTTAGGACTGTAACTGTAATAAAAATCAAGCTGAATTTTAAAGATGTGGATTTCCGGATTTAACACAGAGAGATTAAATATGCTCATGACATGAGCACTGAAATAATGCTTTGTTGAAATGTATATGACTGAACAAATTCATAGTTAAAATACGGCAACACAATGTTACATTCACAATTAACTTTCAAAGAATTTCTAAACTTTAATAAAGTTTGACTGAAAAGAGATATTATGAAATGAAAGGGGAGTTAATAACAAAAATTGCTTACTGCTGAGTTTTTTTTTGTGAAAATGGCAACGATACTGATTTGTGTAGAATATTTTGTAATATAGTTTTCTTGATTTTTTTTCTGTCTTATCCTGGATGTCCTTTAATGAGTAAATAATGGCTGAATATATTATTTTTAAAAGTGTGAATGGTGGGGGAGGCAATATTTAAGAATCAATTTATTTATTTTAAGAAGATTTACTGTCAGTACCATGTATTACATAAATTAATGAACATCAACATGAAATTGAACAGATTTGCCCTGGGTGAGAAGGTTTATATAAAGCATACAATGCCCTTTTGGACTGAGGTTGTGGTGGTTGCCATCTGTGAATAATGTACAGAATATGTGCTTCCTGCTAAATCAATAAGAAAAAATAAAACATATATATACTTGCTAATTTAGCAGGAACCTTTAAAAAAAAATAAAACTTGCTTTATTGTTCGACATAAGGTAACAAACAACCATCAAAATGAAAAATATAACTTGTAAAGATAACGAGGAAAAAAAGAATTATGTTTTTTAGCATGGCCCCAAAATGAAAAGTGGGAAAAAAAATGTGTAAAATACTGGAGCTAAGGTAGGTCTTTGAAGTTGTTGAAAAATATTAATTTTAATATTGTAATGAAGATAATAAATTAGCAAGACTAAAAATCCTTTCATAATTGTTGATGCACGGATAGATTAAAGAATCCTCCATTGGCATTGTTGTCTGATAATAAATGCAGTGAAGTAGTTGCTGTAGAGATTTTAAACATTTTTCTAGTTCCTATAATGATGACCAAGCTGCTCTCCAAGTGATAACTTATCTCCAACATTTTCCGGTGTATCTTTGAAGTAATTTCAAGCATGGATGAAAGATGTAAGAAGCTCCGAGTGTTGAGATGTAATCTGCGCTGATGGCGTCTTTAGTAAGATATTTCATGAAGGAAGAATCCCCATCAAGACAGCTATTTAATCTTAAGGCTTGTTGACTTATTGCAAGACTGACGCTGTTGTCTAGGTCAGTGCAGTAATGTTACACTTATCTCAATATTGCCAGTTTTTGTAATGGAACATTTCAGGATTTACATTGTCCTGAGAACCCCCCCCATCAATATTTCCAGTTTTTGTAATTGAAACATTCCAGATTTACCTTGTCCCGAGAACCCCCCCCCCCCCCCCCCACCCCTTTGAATCAATAACTTTTATTTACTTATTTTAATTAAAAAACTGACATTCCTACAAAAACCTTGACTAAAATTCATGTTTGGGACTATAATATTTTTGTTATTTAACATATTGCATTTTTTGAAAAAGAGTGTATGACTAAATTATGTTATCAGGTTCAGTTTGTTTTTTAATTAATTTTTTATTCTGCTAAAACTTCTATGATTTCTTTAGCTTGATTCTTTGAAATATTTTAAAAACTCACGTCAATATTTATTGGGTAACAAAAAAGAGAAAATTTATAATGGGTTACAAATGGGAGACTATTGTAGTGATAAAGTGGTTGCAGCAACACCTGAGCACTCAGATAAGCGGTACACATTTTATTCCCTGCTTTACCAAATGCCTAACTACTTAAAACAGGTCACAGAATTATTCTGGACAGTTCCCAACTTACCAGGTCGATATTTACCAAGCAACACTCTTAAGAAAGGGGCAAACACGTCTCTTCTCAAGGATCATAAAACTGCCTGTTAATGGCTGTTCCCAAACATTATTGTTTAGACACATGTGGTCAAGTAGCTCGTGGAGGAAGAAATTGTTGCTTTATTATGTATCATTTTCTCCTCCATAGCATACAAGATTCTACTTAAGGGCCCTTCACATTCTAGCAATGGGTTGTTTTTTTTCAAATATTATGCACACATGTGCACATGTCATAAAACAACTTATAAGTTGGATTCTTTTCCTTACCCCCCTCCTCCATATCTCCTGTGAGATACTACATTTTGAAGAAAGTTACAGCTCAGTATTACACAAGTGCCATAAATTAGTAGGAGAGTATGAAGCTATGACAAGCATGCCTTCTGTCTGTATTTAAGCTACCTTATGATTCAAATGAACCCATGGTATATAATCTACGGTACCATAAAATGGCTGAAATTAATTTAAATTAAGAAGGAAAAAAAAAATTCCAAAAGCCTGGGCAAGAACCAACAGCTGGGAAACATAAGGTGTTGTAAGTCGCCCATCAGTTGCCATTCTCTGATGGCAATCTCATTGAATAAACTGTCCGTAATGCTGTCATTTATCGGCAAAAGGCCAAAATGCTGAAAAGGCTTTGCAGAAATATCTTAAACCCTTAAAATCTATTTTACTGTCTTGTTTAAAGAGTTTGTCAACTGTTTCTCAAGATTTATTCACATGATTTAACACATGTTTTCCATTTACGTATACACAATATATAATACAAATATTTAATATATTTATTAAAAATTGGCCTGACTGTTAACCCAAAAAATGAGGTAGTTAATCTAAGACTGCAACCAACACGGAGGCAAGAATTTTATGAATGTAGAACTAATAAATCTAGGTCAGCTTATTGCACTAAATAAAGAAATTTTACTGGTTAGTTCCCCATAATACAAGGACTTTTTTTTTTTTATTACATACCAGGAAATGGCTTGAAATCTAAATTTCATAAACCTGATCCAGTTTCAATAGGAATTTTAACGATTTCAAGGTTTTCAACAAACAATTTTCTTTTTAAAACTTTAAAGTGATTTAGATTAATATATAAATAATAATTAAATTAAAAAATAAGACAGAATTTAAACTTGTAATTGTAATGGTGAACCTTTATGAAGCAGTTGATTCCTTTTAAAAATCAATTTTGTTCTAAAAAATTTGTTAAGACATTTTAAATAATCTATTTGTTAACAGAATTGAACAGCCCTTACTTCTTTCAATATGTTATTCTTTGAAATATTTGCATGATTAAAAAAAATCATTCTCAATCAGGGCCCTGATGACCAACAAACACAAAAACTTTTACAAACATAAACTTCATAGATAATAATTTAACAGAAATTTTGATGTTCATTCATCATTCAATTGAAGATTTTAAGTATTGGGTGAGAGGTCAAATGGCTACAGCAGAAAGCATCAGCCATTCTTCTATATTCAATAGTTTTGTAAAAAAGATTATAATTATTTGTTGGTAAATTAGTGTTCATTAAGACTTTGATACTTTTAAACTGTTTTTAAAAACTCAGAGTATAGCATGATTTGCTACAAAATGTGAAAATATTTAATATAAATTGACCAATTTAAATACAAATGAGCCAAATGTTCATAGGTCCTGGCTAAATGATATGAAGTGGACCAAGTATTTCTTACAGCACATAAATAAGGATTTTACGGGCTTTAGGTGGGGGGAAAAGGGGGAAATATGTCAATTTCACAGCATGATTTAAAATTATAACCAATGAGCCTCTAGCAACAACAAAGGACAAGATAACTGTCATCAGGAGGTGGAATTCCAATTACGAACTCCCAAGAATATTTCCAACCAGCATGGACAGGACGTTATAAACTGTCTGGAGTAGTTGTGTCCCCAACCCTTGGCTAAACTTATCCGAACACTGCAGGGATCAAAAGGGCCATCACTACGCAATTTGCTTCTGGCTTCCGTCCGTTCAAGGAGGTCTGCCCTGGCATAGTCAAATATTTTAATTGAATATCCGGGTGGAACTTTCTTGACCACAAGAGATTTTGGGGACTCAGGATTGTCCAGTGTTGGCGAGTTGACAAAAATTGGAAAATTTGAGGCGTTGTATGCCCATACTTCACCCTGTTTGTATGGTAGGTCAGTCACAGAATTGTTTTCCCAGACCTCCCCCTGATGGTGGAAAGTGTCTGAGATCAAACCCCCGGATGGAGTAAAACCCCTTGCATGGGTTGTGTTAACAATACGTTGGCTACCGCTGTGTTGTTTTGAAGACGACGGCTTCGTCATTTTGATGGTGTTAGTAGCGGTTGCAGTGGTTATTTCAAAAGATGATGTTCTTTTCTTGTTGGTGATTTTATTGTTGTTACTGCTGTTGACACTGGACGAAGACGTCTCATATTTTGAGCTCATATTTTCTAAACTATTGAAAGAGGAATCACCATTATAATATGAAGGGGGCGATGATGGCGGGGAAGATGATGACGAAAAAGAAGAAAATGATGACGGTGAGGATGGCTGTAAATGCTGGGAAGCTTGATGTGGTGGTGGAGAGGATGAAGGGGATGTCACTGAAGTTTGCAAAAAATCCATTGTCTCATCACAAATGGGGTCAATGTTGATGACTTCTCTTGAGAGCACCGGGTGACACGGGTCCCGATCTGGCTGCAAATCATGGAGGTGATTGTTACCTCCACAGTTTGTTTTGGCTTGTAAGTTCTCGCCCCTCCTGGCACCACGATGAACATCACAATCACAACCTATATCATCTCCACTCTCACGACCATCAAGCAGATTTACACTCGAGTCACTGGTACCTTGAGAAGGGGAAAAACATTCAATTGATTTTGAGGTAGATGAAGTAACATTAGAATTATTAAAAAAGCCACTTGAAATATTACTGACAGGGGACTGTGACTGGGGTGACATGGACAGCTGGGACGTTGATGATATTGTTAAAGTCCTTGGATTAGGTGCTGTTCCACATTCCTCTGTTACCTCTCTGGTAGTCAATGGCATACTGTTTTTGTGTGCAGCCTCTCGGCTCAGAATTATTCCAAACCCAATTTTTTCTCGAGTCCTCCGAACAGCTTCTATATTTGTCGGCTTTTGAAAGAGTTTGAGGCAGACACCGTTCCCATGTGGTAACTGTTGAAATACATGGACCCTGGGTTCTGTCACCTGGAACAATCTCCCAACACGTTCTCGCAGCTCCCAATAAGCCACAGTGCACCAATACATGAAGTTCTGACCAGTGTTATGTTCTGTATTATCTGTAAAACAAACATTGTGTAGTTGTTAATTACTCCATTAGCAAACAAAATAAATAGAGTTAAGTTCGGATTCTTAAAAGACTATGATAGGGATTTTCTAATATTTTATGGGAATCGAATCATTTTAAATATTATAAAAATAAAAATCTGCTTATATATAGGCATATCTTTAAGTATTATTCTCATAAGTTAAAACACATTTAAAATAACAAATAATTAACCTTATTCAGTTAATATGTATCAGGTTTTGGAAATAGGTTGTGTATATATTAATGAGCATGACAATATCTTTTAATTAATATGTGTTATACCAATTAAGAAAATATAGTTCATTTGCATTGACAAACAATGGGTACATTTACATATTTATTTATTTATTTATTTATTTAGGCATTTTTATATAGCGCTTACCATAAAGCTCTAAGCGCTTTACAATTATTAAAAACATGTAAACTAAGTAAAATAAAAATGAGACACTATGATGGTAACTACTATACTATAGAAACAATGAAAATGGCTATAAAACGAGGACACTTTGACACGTTTTGGCCTATACTTCAGGATCAACCCGAAACAGAAAATGAGGCAGGGCAAGGAGGGTGCATCACAGGTCATAGGCGGACCTAAACAGATGAGTTTTAAGGGACTTTTTGAAAATGGACGAGGTTTCACAATGACGGATATGGAAGGGGAGCTGGTTCCAGAACGTGGGCCCATGGAAGCAGAAGGAGCGTTCACCGATGGTCTTAGTTTTGGTTCTTGGGATTGAGAGGGTTCTACTGTCAATGGAAGAACGTAGTTGTCTTGCGGGGATGTAAGGAAGCAACAGTTCAGAGAGATAGACAGGAAAGTATTTCGGTTAATGTAAAAGATATTTAAAATGATATAAATCAATTTTTTGTTGTAAATTTAAGGACAAATTTTTACAATTTTTAGAGAAATAAAATTGAAGTTCAGGGGCATGAAAAGGGATAAGGTAGGCCAATATTATATCGAAGATAATTATTTCTTAAAGTAAATGATGTTAGAAACGTAAACATCATTACATAGATTGAAAAAAAAAAACTTTAATTTTTTAAAATTAAAAGGAATTCCGATTTCCTAAAAATACATTCAAGTACGTGGCATAATATTGTTAATTAATTGTTTTTATGAGTATACAAAACATCAAATTCCGTTTCAGTTATAGTCATAAAAATTGTTGAGATTTCGCAGTTGCAGGTAGAAAGTATAGTGAAATGCAAACCATTGTTGTACCGGTAGGCTAACCAAATAAAACTTTATAATAAAATGTGTTACTTGATAAATTCACAAAGTAAGTAAGCTATAAGCATAAATATTTTAGAAATATTTGCATTTAGGACATTTCGTCGCAATTTTCTAAAGCAAGTTATAATTCTGTGTGAATTTTTGGTACCAGAAATTGCATTCAATTTTATAACAATTTATTTCATAGGTAATTTTTCTTTTCCAGTAGGGTACACCACTCAAATCAGCAACGCATTTCTCCCTTTCCATTCATACTCAATTGCCTCCCTTTAAGTCGAATTCCACGCTGCTCTTACTGTGCAGGGAATAAATCATCCTGCCACCCCCAACTCCAATAAGATGGACTCGGCGCGGTGACTCCAGTCAGTCTGTCAGTGTTTTTAAAGTTTTGACTTTTCTACAAGGCAAGGTATTATAAGGGAGGTTAGGAATGTAGCGGGATAAAGCACGGCTCAGTTTTTATGTTTGGTAGGAGAGAGCAAGCAATATTCAGAGCCAGATAGTAATGGCGCAAAATGCAAGACAGGGTTTTACTTTTAGTTAAAGCTAGGAATATAGTTGTAGCCCATTTTTTTTTTTAGAGAAACGAAAACTTTGAAGAAAAAAAAATGTTTAAAAATGTTGTGTTAGGGTGGATGTGAGAATGGGGAAGAAAGAGCAGTCGCGTTTGCTTAAAATAATTATTTTATGAAGTGGATAATGAAGTGGTCAGAATGCAGTGTTATGAGCCTAGTTAAGATGTAATGTGGGAATGGGGAATGCTTTGGTTCCCTGGAGATTGGGGGGGGGGGAATGACTGAAAAGTACATGCAGGCCTGAGAACATCGAATTTTTAAATTGAAATTTGGGTTGAATGGAAAAAGAGCATTTAGTGTAAGATAATGAGCACTACTCANCCCCCCCCCCCAACAGCCGTGCCAAGTCTACTTCTTTGTAATGAAAACAATTTTGACAATAAATAAATAAACAAACTATTTTTCTCTCATCCTTTTGAAACTAGATTCACCGTTGTTGAATTCGCATTAAATAAATACCATCTCCCATGTCTATCTGCTGATATCTAACAATTCTATCAGCTGGTCGGCGTCCTCGAGCCGCGCCGACTCCATGACGGCTGCCGGCTATGACGTCAAACCAAAAGTGCCAGGTCAACCCGTCTTCTTTCGTTAGCACTTCCGGCATTTAGAGAAGAAACCCTTATGGAGTTGCCTCGCCTTACAGTCGTTTATTTAATGTAATGGGGGAAATGTGGCTTACTTCTTCCATACATATATTTTATAAGTGGCTTTCTTCTTCCGTTACGGTATATCAGTGGTTTTCGGAGGAAATATGGCTTTCTTATTCTATTATTTCAGTGGTTTTCAACCTTCTTAATTAAACACACGCGGACCGATGGGAACGGAGAAATATTTCAAGGATCGGTGAAAAAAACTAATTATTTAACGGAACGCTTAACGCGAAATTAAAAACCACTATAACATTGGCACTTCGTGTTTTATTTATTTATTTATTTAAAATCCTTTATATTAACTACGCTTTTGTTCGTGGCTGGCTGACAAAATCTTCGAACAGCTAATTGACCCACTTCCCGTCCATCTATCGAGCTGAAACTTGGCACAGAGACTCGATGCCAATGACAACACATACGATCTTATGTTCAGCCCCACCCCTACCTAATCCCCACAAAATGAGTTATTCCTGTTTATCAAGGGAAAGATGAAGGAAACATGATGTCATTGATTTCACGAAATAAACTGAACTATTGGATGAAATAAATACGGTGTCAAAGCGGGTGGGTCATTCAAATATTAAATAATTAAAAATGAATATAAAGAAAGGATAAATACGGGAAAAAATGTTTTTAGGGGCTCTTAAGTTTTTTAATTAAATATGTTGCTAATGTGTGTTTTAAAAAAAAAGCCAGAAACTTAATAATGTGGACAAAATTGGTCGGAGCCAGCAAAATTGAATTAAAATCAATTACTATAAATCAGTAAAAAAAAAATTAAAAATCTCTGGACATGCGGGTGAAAAACAAGTGCATTTCAAATTTAATTAGCAGAGTGACTTTAGTGACTGACTTTTTAGTGACTGACTTTTTAGTGACTTTAGTGACTGACTTCGTAGTGACTTTAGTGACTGACTTTTTAGTGACTTTAGTGACTGACTTTTTAGTGACTTTAGTGACTGACTTTTTAGTGACTTTTGTGACTGACTTTTTAGTGACTTTAGTGACTGACTTTTTAGTGACGACTTTTTAGTGACTTGTTTGATTCTATTTTTTATTAACGTTGTACATAAATAAATCAAACGTCAAAATGTTTCATTTTTTTTATTTTTTAAATTTGGATCAGTTGCATTGGCCAATTTGGATAATTTAGAATTTTGTTGATTTATTTGCTTTTAAGCTTTACAACATAATAAATTGAAACAATCTGATTAAAGGTGATAAGTAATTAAATGTTTTTGTAATTTTTAATATATCTATTTTCAAAAGGATTTTTCATGAAACAGTTAACTATAGGCCTAGTAATTGGATAATGGTGATTCCCTTTTTAATAAAAAAAAACAAAAACAAATCAAATTTGCATCCATCTTATAGTCCTTGTTTTGTTAATTAATTTTGTTGGGTGGTTTGCTTTCGTAAAACAAAGGTTGGGGGGGGGGTGAGGAGAGACAAAAAATAAATAAATACTTCAGTATGATAGACGATCACTAGTTTGAGAATATCATCAACAACTTAGCTGTATTTTAAGAATGAATGAATTATTGATAGCTCAACAAACAAATTGGAACTCAATGCTGCTCACGAGTCAACTTGTTAAGAACTGCTGCAAAGAAGGTTTGAATTTATTTTAAGCATAATTTGTAATAGTTGATGTCTCGGGTCCTATTAAGGCATCGTTGCTGGCCTTGGGATAACGTTCATGTAAGAGAGGAATGGAGGAGGATGGTTCACATGTCATCTGTGGCGCCCCAACGGTCCAAGGACTAAGGGACATGAGGATGAGGAGGATGCTCGTTATGTTTCTAGCCTACATCGTGATTGAGTCTGCATGTAGCCTACATCGTGATTGAGTCTGCATGTAGCCTACATCGTGATTGAGTCTGCATGTAGCCTACATCGCGATTGAGTTTGTTTCTAGCCTACCTCGTGATTTAATCTGTATCTAGTGGCTAGCCTACTTTAAGATTATGTCTCTAGCCTGCCTTGTGATTAAGTCTGTCTTGAGCCTAACCCGTGATTGAGTCTGTATCTAGCCCACCTTCCGAGTGAGTCCGTATCTAGCGTATTTGGGGAAGATGAGAGTGAGTCGGTACCAATACAAATTGTTGGGTTGGGTTTGGTACGTGAAAACGATACCTTGCATACAAAACAAAATACCGTACCAAAAAAAACATCCGCTCAACGTACATGGTTTAGATAATGGTTTATAGCAGGGGACTTCAATCTTTGGGTAGCTTTTTGCCAAACTAGGACTTCTAATTCAATCTTTGGGTCGCTTTTTGCCAAACTAGGACTTCTAATTCAATCTTTGGGTCGCTTTTTGCCAAACTAGGACTTCTAATTCAATCTTTGGGTCGCTTTTTGCCAAACTAGGACTTCGAATTCAATCTTTGGGTCGCTTTTTGCCAAACTAGGACTTCGAATTCAATCTTTGGGTCGCTTTTTGCCAAACTAGGACTTCTAATTCAATCTTTGGGTCGCTTTTTGCCAAACTAGGACTTCGAATTCAATCTTTGGGTCGCTTTTTGCCAAACTAGGACTTCTAATTCAATCTTTGGGTCGCTTTTTGCCAAACTAGGACTTCTAATTCAATCTTTGGGTCGCTTTTTGCCAAACTAGGACTTCTAATTCAATCTTTGGGTCGCTTTTTGCCAAACTAGGACTTCTAATTCAATCTTTGGGTCGCTTTTTGCCAAACTAGGACTTCTAATTCAATCTTTGGGTCGCTTTTTGCCAAACTAGGACTTCTAATTCAATCTTTGGGTCGCTTTTTGCCAAACTAGGACTTCTAATTCAATCTTTGGGTCGCTTTTTGCCAAACTAGGACTTCTAATTCAATCTTTGGGTCGCTTTTTGCCAAACTAGGACTTCTAATTCAATCTTTGGGTCGCTTTTTGCCAAACTAGGACTTCTAATTCAATCTTTGGGTCGCTTTTTGCCAAACTAGGACTTCTAATTCAATCTTTGGGTCGCTTTTTGCCAAACTAGGACTTCTAATTCAATCTTTGGGTCGCTTTTTGCCAAACTAGGACTTCTAATTCAATCTTTGGGTCGCTTTTTGCCAAACTAGGACTTCTAATTCAATCTTTGGGTCGCTTTTTGCCAAACTAGGACTTCTAATTCAATCTTTGGGTCGCTTTTTGCCAAACTAGGACTTCTAATTTATTCATTTGTAAACTATATGTCTACATTGTAAGACTCAATTTTTAAAGTCATTTATTAACAGATGTCCGGTGTTGTCCGAATGCATTGAACAAAAGTCAAAAGTCAAGTGTGTGTAAGTGTAGAAAAAAAAAAGGGGGGGGGAGGGGGGGGGCGTGAAATTCTAATTGAAATCGTTTAAAACGACTAGTCAATAAAGACGTAAGAAATAGACTTGAGAAAGTTCCTTGATAGGATAGAGAATGATTTAATAAGTTTTAAGGATTTACCCGATTGAGTAGATGATGAAAGGGAAGTGATACAGAAAATTCAATGATAAGTCAGGCGTACATAATGTTACATTAAGTTAGTCTAAGAATCGGTCTAAAATCGGAAGTGTAAAAAAAACAAAAAAAGGGGAGGCGGTGTGGATGGCTTTAAAGGGAGGGAATACTGCAAGATTGCAACTCCCAGCAGGTGACTTGGAGTGTTTCTTTTAAATAACACAACAAAACTTCCGTGGGTTTACAGAATAGACAAAAAGATTGATAGAACGTAAAGGGGGTTATTGAACTTTGAAGTTTACAATCTGTAGCTTCTTTGAATAACTAGCAAATAATAAACTATAAACCATGGACTAAAACAAAACAAAACATAAATAAACCATGAACTAATAAAAAAAATTAAACGCATTAGTGTCAGTTAAATAGAGTTACCTGACTTTCGCTTTGTTTCTTTAAATATACATTTTCATATTTAAAAACTCGCCTAGTTGAAAAAAATAATAATGTATCACGAAAAGTAAGAGAGTCATTTTCACGCAAACACCAGCCACTGACGGGCTGAGGACGTGCCACCACTAATGCAGCAAACACCAGCCACTGACGGGCTGAGGACGTGCCACCACTAATGCAGCAAACACCAGCCACTGACGGGCTGAGGACGTGCCACCACTAATGCAGCAAACACCAGCCACTGACGGGCTGAGGACGTGCCACCACTAATGCAGCAAACACCAGCCACTGACGGGCTGAGGACGTGCCACCACTAATGCAGCAAACACCAGCCACTG
>CAXITT010000249.1:1001400-1011864 GCA_964033795.1 Lymnaea stagnalis
CTATTTGAGGTTCGGGGGGGGGGGGGTTCCTCATTCTCTATTTGGGGGGGAAGGACATCCTACAAAAAACCACAAGAAATTGGTACCTAGTGTATCAACAATTCACAGAGCCGCCACTGGAAGTTTGGGTTGGGGTTAGTTTAATGTACTTATTTATCTTTTAAGGACGGTCTTAAGACTTGGGATGCATGCGGGGGCCAATAAATGGCTGCCAATGTTGGCCAATGTAATAGGACAAGTAGCAAGAAGCGAATCGCTGAGCGATGATTATTCATTAGGATATCCAGGGCGAATATTTTTTTTACAGGTAAGAATTTCAGGGGTGACTGCAGGGACATTAAGGGTGAAGCATGGGGAGTGGGGAGGTGAGAATGAAGGTGTCAGAAGCTGGGCTAAGATGGTAGGTGGAAGAGAGGAGTTTGAGACGAGAGTAAGGAGCAGTAGGTGAGGTTGGACATAAAGGTATGTTAGAAAAGTGAGGAGCGGTCAAAGGTGAGGTCGGACATAGAGGTATGTTAGAAAGGTGACGATGTGCAAAGAGTAAGGCAAATGGGGATAGCTAGTGAGTGTTTTGTGAATGGGAACATATAATTAGGAGAGTGGGGCGATGGTGGTGGCAGGCTACAGTTAGAGTTTAGGAGAGGCCATGTGTGAGTGGGCGATATATGTGGGTCCGACCAGATAGTTAAGACCAATTAGAGGAGAGAATGTTGATAGGGAGCTGTACGATGGTCATTCATTTGGATATCTAGAGAGCTGTGCGATGACCAATCATAAGGAATATGTTGTAAATGAGTTGAATAGAGAGAAGAGATATCATATAGTCAAGCATAGGTGAGCCCTTGATTGAAACATGGACTGGTCAGTCAGTCAATATGTTACGAGTGGTCTATGAGTAACTGGATGCGACCCAGACAGGAGATCTAAAGCCCTTTGCCTCCTCCAAACCAATGTTTCCATCACCTTTGCCTCCTCCAAACCAATGTTTCCATCACCTTTGCCTCCTCCAAACCAATGTTTCCATCACCTTTGCCTCCTCCAAACCAATGTTTCCATCACCTTTGCCTCCTCCAAACCAATGTTTCCATCACCTTTGCCCCCTCCAAACCAATGTTTCCATCACCTCTTTATAACTCCGAAGAATAAGAGGAGGTCAAGTTGGTGCATGTTCAAATCATCTTTATGAAAAGGAAACTCTGAATCCCCACGCGACCCCCCCCCTCTCTCAATACAGTCTACACAATTCATGGGGATATTTCCTAACCTTTGACCCCTAGTGCCGTATCGATCCCAACAGCAGATCCCCACCGCGTGCCACATTCGACGGTTACACACTCAAAGCTTCAACTGTTCAATTATTGATACTTTATTTTGCTTATTTATGTCACCTCCCGACATCTTGCACAATCACAGCCAGACTGAAAACGCGTGTGTATGTGAGTGTAGATGTGTGTGAGAGTTGATATGTGTGTGTGTAGATGTGTGCTTGAGTTTAGATATTTATATGTGTGTGAGTTTAGATATGTATGAGTGTGAGTGTAGATAGGTATGTGTGTGAGCTTCGGTATGTGACTAAGCGTAGATGTGTGTATGTGAGTGTAGGTATGCATGTGTGAGTGTGGATATGTGTGTGAGCCTCAATATGTGAGTTAGTATAGAAATATGTGAGTGAGTGTAGATATGTGTGTGTGAGCTTCAACATGCTGTGTGAGTGTAGATATGTATGTGAGTGAGCGTAGAATGTATGTGAGTGAGCGTAGAATGTATGTGAGTGAGTGTTGATATGTAAGTGTGATTGAGTATAGATTTGTAAGCGAATGAGTGAAGGTATATGTGTGTGTGAGTATACATATGTAGTTAGTGTAGATATGTGTGTAAGTGAGATTATACATGTGTTTAAGTAGTAGCTGGTATCATCAATGGCGCCTTCTAAAAGAGCCCTCCCCAAGGTTAAATTACTGCAAGTTCAGTGAAAATGACCATCTTTGGGGTATGTGGGACCCTATTTGGGGTATGTATGACGCTATCTGGGGTACGTAGGACCCTATCTTTGGTATGTAGGACCCTATCTGTGGTATGTAGGACCCTATCTGTGATATGTAGGACCCTATCTGTGGTATGTAGGACCATATATGTGATATGTAGGACCCTATCTGTGGTATGTAGGACCCTATCTGTGGTATGTTGGACCCTATCTGTGGTATGTAGGACCCTATCTGCGGTACGTAGGACCCTATCTGTGGTATGTAGGACCCTATCTGGTGTATGTAGGACCTATCTGCGGTACATAGGACCCTATCTGTGCTATGTAGGACCATATCTATAAATAAACAAGACGAAGACAGCCCAAGGGGTAACATCGGCATTAACAAATAAAAATGTTGGTTAATAACTTGACAAAAGTTCCAGAGCCCTAAAGAAACATTCAAGAAACTGTTAATTGGCTATGTATTGACCACAATACGAGATGAATATGACCAGTGACTACTATAGCTGACCATATACTGACCAACATAAAATAAAACACGGTCGTAATTAATCACACCTAATGCACTTTAAAAACACATAGCCTCATAACAAGAGCCTGATAAAGCACCTATTACAAAGATTGGCCCACGATTGTGTGAGTCCGACAGAAGGGGTGAAAGGGGGAGAGAGAGAGCGAGAGAGTGGGTCAGAGAGCGAGAGAGTGGGTCAGAGAGCGAGAGAGTGGGTCAGAGAGCGAGAGAGTGGGTCAGAGAGGGAGAGAGTGGGTCAGAGAGCGAGAGAGTGGGTCAGAGAGCGAGAGAGTGGGTCAGAGAGCGAGAGAGTGGGTCAGAGAGGGAGAGAGTGGGTCAGAGAGCGAGAGAGTGGGTCAGAGAGCGAGAGAGTGGGTCAGAGAGCGAGAGAGTGGGTCAGAGAGCGAGAGAGTGGGTCAGAGAGCGAGAGAGTGGGTCAGAGAGCGAGAGAGTGGGTCAGAGAGCGAGAGAGTGGGTCAGAGAGCGAGAGAGGGAGACTCGTGTGTAAAATTCGCACAAAATCCATCTTATCGGTCAAATATTTTAAACGAACTCCACCACCCATGCACATACACAAACACACAATATAACATATGCACCACACACACAAACATACATTATATCTCATACAGTTTTAAAAAAAAAATAACTTTAAAAAAAGAAATTAAACAGCCATGCCAGCCAGTCTAGACCGATTCCATCTTGCCGCGAACCCAAAGGGTTAGAGGCAAAGGAAGAAAAAAAACGATTGCTCTAAACACAGCGTTTGCTGAAACGTCTATGTGAATGGGCGAACACTGCAGTTGTGACAATGTGCACATGACCAAAGCAACGGAATCCCAACCTGAGTCGGAACAAATAGGAATACGTCGCAGGTAACTTGGGGGATCTGGATCAGAGGTCTTGGGGCAATTACCTCTAAGTGGGGTAAACATGAAAAGCTGGAGAGTAGGGGTTGATAAGGCCTGTAAATATACATGACATTACCCAAACCAATCTGACTAAGAGTTTATGCAGAGGGGTATTAGCATAGCTGTTAAATCTGTGACAAACATGTCTCGAGTGACATAATGTAAATAATCAAGTAAACTGAATGATGGTTCATTTATAATTGTTGTTTTATTGCAATGATATACAAGATCTCACTGTTCCTGACACGAAATCAAATTGTGTTGGACATTGTATTTTATTTTTACAAAGAAGCAGCATCTCAACCTCCTACAAACAGCACCACGTCCTCGACCATTCTTTGTCGTACACACCTTAGCGCGCAGTCACACATTTTGGCTTACACATTTTGGCTTACACATTTTGGCTTACACAGTTTAGCTTACACGGCTCAGCGTACACAATTTAGCGTACACCTTTTCCTGTGCTCTTTCATTCATCGCTGTACGACCGCCCCCCCCCCCCAAATTCCCTTTGTACACAAAAGGTTTTATTTCAGCACTTTTCTGACTGTTCCGTATCCTCGTACTTTTTTTTCGGTGGTTCTCAAAGGATTCTTTTATAATGACAATATTTGCTAGTATTAAACTTAAACCAGATAATACAATGTACTTTTTAAAAACTAATATGACGCTTTGAATTGATAATTGTTAAAAAAGTCTTTCCACTTTCATTAGTGTTATAAGTAGGCATTAAGGCTCATGATAAGCCCATTTTCATGTCACATTTACAGCAAACATGCCCACTTCGATGTCACATACAACAAAAAACCCTTTTGATGTTACATTTCCAACATGTCCATTTTGGTGTCACACTTTTAACGTATAACCCCATCTTCATGTCACACTTTTAACGTATAACCCCATCTTCATGTCACACTTTTAACGTATAACCCCATCTTCATGTCACACTTTTAACGTATAACCCCATCTTCATGTCACACTTTTAACGTATAACCCCATCTTCATGTCACACTTTTAACGTATAACCCCATCTTCATGTCACACTTTTAACGTATAACCCCATCTTCATGTCACACTTTTAACGTATAACCCCATCTTCATGTCACACTTTTAACGTATAACCCCATCTTCATGTCACACTTTTAACGTATAACCCCATCTTCATGTCACACTTTTAACGTATAACCCCATCTTCATGTCACACTTTTAACGTATAACCCCATCTTCATGTCACACTTTTAACGTATAAGCCCATCTTCATGTCACACTTTTAACGTATAACCCCATCTTCATGTCACACTTTTAACGTATAACCCCATCTTCATGTCACACGCACCGGCAGCAGATTTTGAGACACACTGGGCTCCACACTTCCGTTTATACCTCTACTGGTACAACTGAAGGAAAGTCCTCGTCAAGTCAGGCTATAAACAAGCCCCGAGATAGGGGCCTTTAGTGGGTAAACAGACCTATATCGGTTATCTGCTCATGGACAAGTGGCCTTTGTGAGCGTCAGTCCACTAACAGTGTGCGGCTAGGAGGTGGACTGGGGGACAAACTTTAGCAAGTTAAGAGGTATGCTTTTTGGTAAATAATGTTCATGGGCCTAACCAAACCGTGAATTATTGAAGGTTTGATTGAATGGCCACTTCACTAACCCAATCAACAAGTACTCTATTACTAGAACATTCCAGTTTCAGGTTTAGCATTTTGGCTAATCTATTTATGTCCTCGTCAAAAATGGTGCTCACTGCACACAAAATCTTCATCCACTGGGCCTGGACTTAATGAAACAGAAAAGACAGCTTTTATTGACCTCATGTGTACACGCAAAACATACGGGTCTACACTCTCAACATACATGCATGCAATCACAACATACGTGCCTACACTCACAACATACGTGCCTACAGTCACAACATACGTCCCTACAGTCCCAACATACGTGCCAACAGTCCCAACATACGTGCCTACAGTCACAACATACGTGCCTACAGTCACAACATACGTGCCTACAGTCACAACATACGTGCCTACAGTCACAACATACGTGCCTACAGTCACAACATACGTGCCTACAGTCACAACATACGTGCCTACAGTCACAACATACGTTCCTACAGTCATAACATACATGTCTACAGTCACAACATACGTGCCTACAGTCCCAACATACGTGCCTACAGTCACAAACATACGTGCCTACAGTCACAAACATACGTGCCTACAGTCACAAAATACGTGCCTACAGTCACATCATACGTGCCAACACTAACTATGTTGTTTGCTTTTACATAAGCAAATATGAATATAAAAATAACAGAGTAAGTTGAGGAACACATACACAATATATACACACAGCGAAACACATATACACATCATAAACACAAATACGTCATAAATAGATATGCACACCATATACACATACAGACAGCATAACACATACATATCATATAAAATACACACCATTACACATCTCATATACGCAACATACACGCAGTTAAATATATAAACAACAACAATATAGCATATACCTCTACACACAGGATAGTAATATTATAAACACACACAAAAATGCATATGGCAAATACCCATGACATGAAATAGACAGCTCTTGGCAAATACCCATGACATGAAATAGACAGCTCTTGGCAAATACCCATGACATGAAATAGACAGCTCTTGGCAAATACCCATGACATGAAATAGACAGCTCTTGGCAAATACCTATGACATGAAATAGACAGCTCTTGGCAAATACCCATGACATGAAATAGACAGCTCTTGGCAAATACCTATGACATGAAATAGACAGCTCTTGGCAAATACCCATGACATGAAATAGGCAGCTCTTGGCAAATACCCATGACATGAAATAGACAGCTCTAGGCAAATACCCATGACATGAAATAGACAGCTCTTGGTAAATACCCATGACATGAAATAGACAGCTCTTGGCAAATACCCATGAGATGGAATAGACAGCTCTTGGCAAATACCCATGACATGAAATAGACAGCTCTTGGCAAATACCCATGACATGAAATAGACAGCTCTTGGCAAATACCTATGACATGAAATAGACAGCTCTTGGCAAATACCCATGACATGAAATAGACAGCTCTTGGCAAATACCCATGAGATGGAATACATATTACAAGGAAAATACCCATGGAAATAGCAAATGGCAAATATCCATAGCATCAAATAGACAGCACTGACATATATTCATGGAATGGAATAGATAGTGCATGGAAAATATCCATGAAATGAAATATATATCACAAGGAAAATAAACATGAGATGGAATATTTAGCACATGGCAAATACACATGGGGTGGAATAAAATGGCATATGGTAAATACCCAACCCATGGGGTGCTATAGACAGCACACGGGGAAAAAAGAATACCCAACACATGTGATGTAATGGACAGCACACTGTACATACCCATGGGATGGAATAGACAGCTCACTGTAACATGAGCCAAACATTCTTTTGAGTTGAGAGTTCAGAGAGTCAGGGGTGAACTAGGTGGAGATTGGCTCAATCAAGAGAGTCAGAGATGAACTAGATGGAGATTGGCTCAGTCAGAGGAGGCTAAATGTCTAAATTTCGTTTAAAAGGGCCACACGCCTTTATTGTAGTCTGGTAATAGGGCCACACGCCTTTATTGTAGTCTGTTTATAGGGCCACATCACATATTAAACAAAAAATCTGTACCCTCAAAAAGTTATCGTGTATTTTTTTTTAATTAGGGCTTTCCTGTTTAAAATGGAAGTTGTAGCATCGATGCGACTCTGGCTTTTGATGTTGTCTGGGTGGGTAATAATTGTAGTATTATCTGGGTAGGTATTACTAGTATTAGTTTTAGTGTTCTCTTGGTGGCCATTAATTTTAGTGTGAGTTGGGTGAATATTAATTTTAGTGTGAGTTGGGTGGATATTTATTTTAGTGTGAGTTGGGTGGATATTTATTCAGAAAAATGACTGTAGGAGAGTATACAGAGTTGAAAAAGGAGGGAAAGGTTTAATGAAAGGTTTAAGGAAAGGTTTAATGAAAGGTTTGATGTGGAGGGTCGGCTGTAGAGGGGATTTAAATATTCGAGGCCAGATTCCAAATAGATGGGTGCAGTGTGTCACGAGGTTAGTGGCTTGTTATCAATTTGTTGACAAGGTTACGAACATATTACGCTATTCATGGAGGTTTTTCTCCATGTATGTCTCAAGAATTTTCTCAGAAGCTGTGGGTTGTGGGCCACGAGACCTTTTCGGGTTGGCTTGTGAAATATCAAACTAAGATTGTGGTTCATCAAACGCAGTTTCTGGATCATAATACTAGGGTTGTGCACAATCAAAATAGAGTTTTGGATCATCAAACAAGGATTGTGTCGTGTGACGTTTTGAGGATCACTGAGACTTGTTTTTTTTTGTTGCTATTCTTTAGTTATTGAATGCAATATAAAATCTCTTCATTCAATTTTGCCGGCATTTTAACTTTGGGCCCTTTAAATATATTAGCTACCCCCACCCAGTGCCGTCTTAAGGCTTGTCCTGCGCTTGTAGGGGCCCCACATTTCTAGGAGACTTACTCTTACTTATAGAGGCATTATGATTTATATATTTTTAATGAATATTGAAATATTTTGACAATTTAATTGGATTTAAAATTCCCAATCTTAACCCACAACATATATCAGCACATTCCAAAATTAATATTAATAAATGCGAATTAAAGTTGGAAAATTTTAAAACTTTTAAAGGGGAATAACTCTCGTCAACATGTTTTACTTTTCCCAGATGTGAATAGGTAAGAATCAGCTTCGCAGTACAATGGGACAAAAACGTTTGAACTGGCTTTCACTTATGTGCATGAAAAATGACAACCTTAAGACCATTGACTTTAAACCAATAATAAAACAATTCTCTGCACACCCAAAACATACGCAAACCGATTAGGTTGATTTATATTAAATAATTTATTCTATTTGTCTGTCAATAATGATAATTTATCACCCTCTGTGCATCTTCCCTTTAAGCTGCACAGCAGTTTTGAGTAAGTGCAGCAATTTTGCACTTAAGTGTGTGTTTGTGTCTGAAGGCTGTAAAATTTTGCACACAAAAAAATTAATGCTGTAAAAATTTGCACACAACTTTATGATTTTGCACACAACCAACAAGCCTTAGAGGGAAGTTGCCTCTGTGATTATTTATAGTTTATCTCTGATAATGTTTTATTGATTTTGAATGATTTTGTTGTTTTTTTTAATCAAGAAATTGAATGCATTGAAGTTTATCTTTATTTAATGTTTATTTTTACATTACAATTTTACTCCTCTTTGTGACTTTGTAGAAAGCAGGAACTGTTTGCCCCCCCTCCCACACACTATTTGAGCATAGGGCGACTGCCCCCTTCGCCCCTCTTCTCACCGCCCAGGTAATTTGTGTTGCTAGGGGGCCCCATTGCATTGCTGTGCCCAGTGCCTCCTATGTTGTTAAGACGGCCCTGCCCTCACCCCTGAAGCAGACAGGTTCTGCAGAGCCCGTGCTGGACTGAGTGGGAAACAGGGTGGCTGGTTTCTTGATGCTAGGACTGAGTGGGAAACAGGGTGGCTGGTTTCTTGATGCTAGGACTGAGTGGGAAACAGGGTGGCTGGTTTCTTGATGTTAGGACTTTGAGTGAGAAACAGGGTGGCTGGTTTCTTGACGTGAAATAAGTTTTGTATTAAAGTTACTGAGGCGTAGAATAAACTAGTGAGACAAGATAAAGGTGATCAATTTTGTTAGATTTGGAATTATCCACAACACCCACCCTTTCTAAGTTCTAGACCTCATCCACAACCCCCACCCCTTCTAAGTTCTAGACCTTATCCACAACCCCTTCTAAGTTTTAGCCCTTATCCACAAGCCCACCCCTTCTAAGTTCTAGACCTTATCCACAACCCCCAACCCTTCTAAGTTCTAGACCTTATCCACAACCCCCACTCCTTCTAAGTTCTAGACCTTATCCACAACCCACCCCTTCTAAGTTCTAGACCTTATCCACAACCCACCCCTTCTAAGTTCTAGACCTTATCCACAACCCACCCTTTCTAAGTTCTAGACCTTATCCACAACCCACCCCTTCTAAGTTCTAGACCTTATCCATCCTTTCTAAGTTCCAGACCACATACACAAACTCATAAACCCATGAAAAAAGCCAAATTTAAATGATACACAGCTACATAATTGACTACCATCAACAGGTGCGTCAACAGATCACTTACGGGTGAATTAAACCTTCAACTGCAGGGCCAATAAAAGGCAGCTAACCAGCAGGGGTTCTGATTCAATTATCATTTATCAATTACAAGTAATACACAACAAAGACTTCAGTTGCCATTTATTAGTGACCAAACACATGATTCAGTAGGCAAGTACTGATGACCAATAATATGTATAAGAGTTAAAGTCAAACCTGATGAATTTTCTGTATAGTCCGATGTAAGAAATCCAGTTTCTGATGATGCCATAATCCTAGAAGATACGCCTGAAAATACACATAATAAAAAGTTTTTTAATGGGTGTAATAGACAGAAGCTTTTGATAGACAGAGGATTGCGATGGACACAAAAAATTTGATGGAAATTTTTTTTATTGTAGAACATTTTCTTTAATGAACACTCCAGCATAACATTTGGAACACAGCCTAATCAATGTTATAGTTAACATTCTATGGACTATATAACATTGCCTCCCACAAACTGGCTAGAAGTCTTCTTCTAATTATTATACATTTTCAGGGGTGCTGGGGTTGGAACTCCAGACTACCAGCTTTTGGTGGGGAATTGAACTCCAGACTACCAGCTTTTGGTGGGGAATTGAACTCCAGACTACCAGCTTTTGGTGGGGGATTGAACTCCAGACTACCAGCTTTTGGTGGGGAATTGAACTCCAGACTACCAGCTTTTGGTGGGGGATTGAACTCCAGACTACCAGCTTTTGGTGGGGGATTGAACTCCAGACTACCAGCTTTTGGTGGGGGATTGAACTCCAGACTACCAGCTTTTGGTGGGG
>CAXITT010000249.1:1013063-1041581 GCA_964033795.1 Lymnaea stagnalis
TCAAGTGTTAGAGGTCTAGTCTCAAGTGTTAGAGGTCTAGTCTCAAGTGTTAGAGGTCTAGTCTCAAGTGTTAGAGGTCTAGTCTCAAGTGTTAGAGGTCTAGTCTCAAGTGTTAGAGGTCTAGTCTCAAGTGTTAGAGGTCTAGTCTCAAGTGTTAGAGGTCTAGTCTCAAGTGTTAGAGGTCTAGTCTCAAGTGTTAGAGGTCTAGTCTCAAGTGTTAGAGGTCTAGTCTCAAGTGTTAGAGGTCTAGTCTCAAGTGTTAGAGGTCTAGTCTCAAGTGTTAGAGGTCTAGTCTCAAGTGTTAGAGGTCTAGTCTCAAGTGTTAGAGGTCTAGTCTCAAGTGTTAGAGGTCTAGTCTCAAGTGTTAGAGGTCTAGTCTCAAGTGTTAGAGGTCTAGTCTCAAGTGTTAGAGGTCTAGTCTCAAGTGTTAGAGGTCTAGTCTCAAGTGTTAGAGGTCTAGTCTCAAGTGTTAGAGGTCTAGTCTCAAGTGTTAGAGGTCTAGTCTCAAGTGTTAGAGGTCTAGTCTCAAGTGTTAGAGGTCTAGTCTCAAGTGTTAGAGGTCTAGTCTCAAGTGTTAGAGGTCTAGTCTCAAGTGTTAGAGGTCTAGTCTCAAGTGTTAGAGGTCTAGTCTCAAGTGTTAGAGGTCTAGTCTCAAGTGTTAGAGGTCTAGTCTCTTTTCTCTTCAAACGTTAAGCGGGGCGTGCTCCGGCACCCCACTGATTACGTCATGCCAAAAGATAGTACGGTCTGAACAAAGCCTGCCGCCCCCAACAGAGACAAAAACAGATATCACATTTTTCTGCATATTCCGCGAAATTTGAAAACGAAATTTGAAAGCACAATTCCTTCAAGCTTATCATCAAAAAGGTTAACACCTTCTAGAATGATGATCAGCCGCCATCTTCACATGGGCCAAAAGTGTACTGACACTCCTCCGCTGACCAATTAAATATCTAACATGGCTATCAGTTGGTACAACAACCAGTATATATGACGTATTAGTTCAATTAGTACGGTCTATAACTGAGTGAGCAACGATTTACTGAAGGCCTTTAATGATAATGTCGATAATATCAACACAGACATTCAATGATAATGTTAATATCAACACAACAACACAACGAGTCTCGTGCACCCAGCACAGGGATAACACCGTGATAACATATCAAAACAACGTGTCTCGTGCACCCAGCACAGGGATAACACCGTGATAACATAACACAATGTGTCTCGTGCACCCAGCACAGGGATAACACCGTGATAACATATCAAGACAACGTGTCTCGTGCACCCAGCACAGGGATAGCACCGTGATAACGTCATACATTCAAGTGGTGATGACATTCGCACTCACCTAATGAGAACATGCTCAGGTCTGATCTCTGATTATAAAGTGGTTGACCAAAAACTCGGATATTTGGTTCAGTTGGTCATGAAAACTGTGACCTTTGGTTCAGTTGGTCGTTAAAACTGTGACATTTGGTTCTGTTGGTCAATAAAACTGTGACCTTTGGTTCAGTTGGTCGTTAAAACTGTGACCTTTGGTTCAGTTGGTCATTAAAACTGTGACCTTTGGTTCTGTTGGTCAATAAAACTGTGACCTTTGGTTCAGTTGGTCGTTAAAACTGTGACCTTTGGTTCAGTTGGTCGTTAATACTGTGACCTTTGGTTTTGTTGGTCATTAAATGTGACTTTGGTTCAGTCGGTAAATAAAAAATGTTTGTTCAATATGCCATTTAATTATTACCTTCGGTTCTACTGGTAATTTAAAATAACTGCAACCTTCGAACTTGGTTTCTTTGGTTATTATAATGGAATAATTATCATTTACTTGTCCAACTTCTAGGAATATATTTATTTAATTACGTCACATGTGGTGTCATTGTTTAATAATATTTTTCTTTGAGTATTAGTGGTCTTCAAAATAAAACAAAGTAAAAGATTATTATATTCTCATGTTATGAAAAATACAAAGTTGAATGTTAGTTTGAAGTCTCACAGAAATTTAAAGAAATGTTTATTAAATCAAGGAAAAGAACAGCCATAAAGCAAGATATGTTCATTAAATCAAGGAGAAGAACAGTCATAATGCAAGATAAGAAACGTTCATTAAATCAAGGAGGGAGAAGTTCAGTCATACTGCAAGATAAGAAATGTTCATTAAATCAAGGAGAAGTTCAGTCATACTGCAAGATAAGTTAAATTCAGCCATAATGCCACTTTCAATGTGTAAATTAATGTTTGGAACATTTATAAAAACTTTTAGATGGTAATATATATAAAATCAATTCTTTACATTGGTGTCAATTAAATTGTTAGCTGCAATGGTTCTCAGAGGTTCATAAAGGTCTGAGCTAAACAAATTAAGAAATAATTTTTAAAATGCCGCATTTTACTTAAAATTAGGAGTTGGATGTGCAGTAAGTGAGCCTCTCAGGTAATCAGTGAGCCTCTCAGGTAATCAGTGAGCCTATCAGCTAATCAGTGAGCCTATCAGGTAATCAGTGAGCCAATCAGGTACCCAGTGAGCCTATCAGGTAACCAGTGAGCCGATCAGGTAATAGTGAGCCTATCAGGTACCCAGTGAGCCTATCAGGTAACCAGTGAGATATCAGGTAATCAGTGAGCCTATCAGGTAACCAGTGAGCCTATCAGGTACCCAGTGAGCCTATCAGGTAACCAGTGAGCCTATCAGGTAACCAGTGAGCCTATCAGGTAATCAGTGAGCCGATCAGGTATTCAATAACAGTGAGCAGGTAAACCCTGATAGAAAAATCTCAATCATTGAAGACAGGAGCAAAATTGTCATGAGATCAGAAATCAGCCGTTTTCACTATCCGAAGCTGACTGTCTTCACTATCCCAACCTGTCTTTAACATCCATACTTGACTTTCTTCACAATTCAATTCTTACTGTCTACATCAGTGGTACTCAACCATCCTACTGCCACGAAACTTCAATAAATTTCCTCACCTTGTGGTGACCCCCCCCCCCAACCATAACATTTTTTTTTTTGCTTCTTCATAAATTTATGTTTTCCCATGGTCTTAGAAAGCCACTGTGTAAGGGTCATTGGACCCCAAAGGTGTGGGGACCCAGAGTTTGAGAACAGCTTGTTCACATGATCCCAACCTGAATATATCAATTCTTACTGTCTACATCAGTGGTACTCAACCATCCTACTGCCACGAAACTTCAATAAATTTCCTCACCTTGTGGTGACCCCCCCCCCCAACCATAACATTTTTTTTGTTGCTTCTTCATAAATATATGTTTTCCCATGGTCTTAGACAGCCACTGTGTAAGGGTCATTGGACCCCAAAGGTGTGGGGACCCAGAGATTGAGAACAGCTGGTCTACATGATCCCAACCTGAATATAGACACAATCTAAAACTAAATGTTGACACTTTTGCAACCAAGGCAGGCAAAAATAAAAGATATATGCCAAATATAACAAATATACAAGTCACACTGACATCCACACTACAGTGAATAATAATTGACACACTGGGCATTTCATTCTCATAAATTTATGGCCAAAGGAGTGGTCAAAGAAATGAAAGTCTTTGATAAAGATTTAATGAAAGCCACAGAAACCAGCCTTTGTTATTTATAGCAATAGTCAGAGGTCAACAGCAGTACTGAGTATGCTGAGCGAACAGAGTACGGTTAGCTCAAATAAGGGGTTTAGCTATTAAGAGTAGGTTTGGTTAATAAGGTAATCTATATAATGACAATCCATTATTTTGGCAAATTTTCTACATCTGCCCCCACCACTCCCAAAAATCACAAATTAAGACACTTTAATTACACATCATGTAATAAAGATTTGAAAGAGAAAATTGTTAATGGCATATGCTCCAGTCAGAGTAAAGAGAAAATTGTTAATAGCATATGCTCCAGTTAAGGTAAAGAGAAAATTGTTAATGGCATATGCTCCAGTCAGAGTAAAGAGAAAGTTGTTAATGGCATATGCTCCAGTTAAGGTAAAGAGAAAATTGTTAATGGCATATGCTCCAGTCAGAGTAAAGAGAAAGTTGTTAATGGCATATGCTCCAGTCAAGGTAAAGAGAAAATTGTTTATGGCATATGCTCCAGTCAGAGTAAAGAGAAAATTGTTAATTGCATATGCTCCAGTCAGAGTAAAGAGAAAATTGTTAATGGCATATGCTCCAGTCAGAGTAAAGAGAAAGTTGTTAATGGCATATGCTCCAGTCAAGGTAAAGAGAAAATTGTTTATGGCATATGCTCCAGTCAGAGTAAATAGTAAAGAGAAAATTGTTAATGGCATATGCTCCAGTCAAGGTAAAGAGAAAATTGTTTATGGCATATGCTCCAGTCAGAGTAAAGAGAAAATTGTTAATGGCATATGCTCCAGTCAAAGTAAAGAGAAAATTGTTAATGGCATATGCTCCAGTCAGAGTAAAGAGAAAATTGTTAATGGCATATGCTCCAGTCAAAGTAAAGAGAAAATTGTTAATGGCATATGCTCCAGTCAGAGTAAAGAGAAAATTGTTAATGGCATATGCTCCAGTCAGAGTAAAGAGAAAATTGTTAATGGCATATGCTCCAGTCAGAGTAAAGAGAAAATTGTTAATGGCATATGCTCCAGTCAGAGTAAAGAGAAAATTGTTAATGGCATATGCTCCAGTCAGAGTTGAAGAGGCAAAAGAAGAAGAACCACATATCACAAATTTAATATAGCCCCAACCCCCAATAGTGACATCATTTATGGATGGCCCCTAAGTTGTAAATTATTATGTGGCAACTCTTCTCACCTTGGTACTTATCAGCGTGGTTATCCTGTCTCTGTGTATGTGGTGGACGTGGCCACTGATGTTTATCTGGGAAAATTGGCGGTTCATCTGGAATAAAATAAGCTCATGTTCAGCATTCACCAAATAATTTTATCATATAGCATGTTCAACTTATTTGTTCAATTATAAGATGCTAATAAAGTATTAGTCAATAGAATCTTACTGCTTACTCTTATAAAAATAAATATTACTCGCTATTCTAAAATAGTGAAAATCCAACTCCCGACTCTTAGATCAGTGGTTCCCAACCTTTTTTTACTCGCTTAGCCCTTTTTAGGAAATCCAATTTCTATAAGACCTACCCATATTTAACAAGTTAAGTAGTGTTTAGGAGAGCTGCCACAGAGCCCCTGATAAGTGCACAGTACTCTACTCCGCAGAGTACAGGTTGGTAACCACTGTCTTAGACAATGAAAATCTTACTCATTACGCCTACAAGACAAATAATAAACAGTAAAGCAATCAAATTTACAAAACTCTATTAGTCAATCTAATTTTTTAAATAAAATTGAAACATACAAAACTTATTATAATTTAAACCACTCACCTATTTTTACGACTAAGCTCCAGTGGAAAGGATTGCAACACACTACTGAATCCTTGTCTTCATTTAGTCGCGAGCAGCTCGGCAACCTCTTCATCTCAGCATCACACTTTAAATCAGGCCAGCGGAAAACTTTACAGCAAAGAACGTACGGAGCAAATGTATGTTTCCCGAGGCGTATGTCCGACTTGGATAATGGGACGCAGGGGGTGATCTCCCCTCCATGGGACTCCATTGCCTGCAGCAGTATCTCAAGCTGTTCCTCCTTCAGTTTTTTGAACAGGGAATGAGTGACGGATTTCAGTTCCAGGTCTTCTTGTGGTGACAGTGGTGATGATGATGAGGATATTGACGTGTCCTTTTGAGACGAACTCCTGGTTTCATCGTTTATTTTGTATTTCCACAGGCGCTTCACGAGTGAATATCGCTTGCTGCGGAACATAAAGTTAGGCACCACATGCCAATGGGGTGCATTCGATTATATTATATGACCAGTGCCTGGCCAATGAGTGTTCACCACCAATAATTTCTTTGAAAATCGCTTTAAAGAATTTCTGTTAAACTGACAACTTTAGCATTAGAGATTTTCTAATATTTAGAAATAATTTTTTTGCCTCAAACGAATTTGAAGATAACTGCCAGCACAATGGACTACTTGATTACAAATATATTCCAGGTGTTCAGCAATCAACATTCACCACAATTTATTCTTTAGACAATTCACATTATAAAAAATCAGTTTCTACTTTCCAATGAAAATATTGTTGAAATATATCACAGATGTCTTACGATAGATATTACATTACTTCATAGCAAATATGCCTTGCTAAATTCAGTAGATGAATAATAAACAACAAAATTAGATGTAACTGTTATCTGACCATTGGTCAAAATTTGTTTCCATTGACTAGAGTGCTGGGGAGCTTTTCAAATCTAGGTTTCTATCAGCAGGAACCAGTCTGTAAAAAATTGAAGGTAATATAAAATAACATAGTGAATATAATAAATAAATGAATGACCAGAAATAAAGTGGTTGTGTAGTGGTGGTAGAACAATAAAAGTGGTTGTGTAGTGGTGGTAGAACAATAAAAGTGGTTGTGTAGTGGTGGTAGAACAATAAAAGTGGTTGTGTAGTGGTGGTAGAACAATAAAAGTGGTTGTGTAGTGGTGGTAGAACAATAAAAGTGGTTGTGTAGTGGTGGTAGAACAATAAAAGTGGTTGTGTAGTGGTGGTAGAACAATAAAAGTGGTTGTGTAGTGGTGGTAGAACAATAAAAGTGGTTGTGTAGTGGTGGTAGAACAATAAAAGTGGTTGTGTAGTGGTGGTAGAACAATAAAAGTGGTTGTGTAGTGGTGGTAGAACAATAAAAGTGGTTGTGTAGTGGTGGTAGAACAATAAAAGTGGTTGTGTAGTGGTGGTAGAGCAATAAAAGTGGTTGCGTGGTGGTGGTAGAGCAATAAAAGTGGTTGTGTGGTGGTGGTAGAGCAATAAAAGTGGTTTTGTAGTGGTGGTAAAACAATAAAAGTGGTTGTGTAGTGGTGGTAGAGCAATAAAAGTGGTTGTGTGGTGATGGTAGAGCAATAAAAGTGGTTTTGTAGTGGTGGTAAAACAATAAAAGTGGTTGTGTAGTGGTGGTAGAGCAATAAAAGTGGTTGTGTGGTGGTGGTAGAGCAATAAAAGTGGTTTTGTAGTGGTGGTAAAACAATAAAAGTGGTTGTGTGGTGGTGGTAGAGCAATAAAAGGAGGAAGTTATTGACAAGCTGTTCTGCGATATGTATGGTCAAGGAAAGTTGGGGGCCAAATGTTCTGGGTTATGGTCAGGTTATGGTCAAAGAACTGTCTGAGACATTAACATGTTCCAGAGGACCAAATTTATTAAAGTAATACTTATCAAAGATATTTCAGTGATCACTCTTTTAAGCCTGTTTTAATTACTTTAGACATTTATTGTACACATGTTTTCTTAAAATATTTCTATTTCAGATTCATATAAGATTGTTTTAAATGAGAAAACAATTATATGTTCAAAAGCTAAAGCATAAATATTTATTTTTGAAGAACTTCCGATTTAGGATATGATCACGTCAGAAAAAGATTTTTTTACAGTAAAAACTGAAGCAAGGTCATCAAAAGGATCCCCTAGGTGTAATCCAAAGGTGTTAATCTAACACCTGTATCCCAAAGGTGTTAATCTAACACCTGTATTTGCTGTGCTGTTTATTGAAAGTGAGATTTAAAGGCTTCAGAGAAAGGTTGCTTGGTCAAAGTCTTTTGTTCATTAATTTACCCTTTAAACTACTGTGGGCCTTTTATTTGGTTTACTGTGGCAGAGTTGGTAATCCTATACTATAAATTGGATAAGTCTGATAAACTTGGTTGTCAAATGAACTTGGTTTGTACAGTCAGAAGAGTAGCTAGGTGGGGGGCAGAGGGGGGGGGTGGGTGCAATCAGGTGCCAATATGGGCATGGGCTATGATGATATTTTATTGATGGTTGAAAATAATGTGCTTCAGAGATCTTGTTAACTTGATGGAGGGGTGGGTGGTTTGGTCCCAGCACTCCAGCTACACCTCTGGTTACAGTCATAAACTTGGTGCAGTCACAAATAACAATAGTGCTAGATGGCCTGAGATGGTACAAAGAAACTCTGTTTTCTGTGTCTGAGCTTCTTAAGACAAAAAACTTCATGAACATTTTTTACTTAATTTTTTGATAAAATAAACACACAATATTAAGTGGCTAAATAGCAACAGCCAACGTATCTAGAGCAACATCCATAATTGTTGTCCTACGTTTTGTTCATTGACTATCTGACTATCTCTTTGTTCGGACCAACTTTATTTGCGATTCTGATTAGACTATAAAACACTTTAAAATAAAGAACATGTGGGCTCTACTCACTACTTTATCATCATAATCACACTGGGCTCTACTCACTACTTTATCATCATAATCACACGATTACGATATAAGAATGCATCATTCATACTGTAGTAGTGTAGTAGTATGACAATTTATTAATGAATGGCTTGCTGGGTTAGTATTAACTTTAAGTGTTTCGCCACGCTCGCTTGGCGGCTATTGGTCAATTTTACACCACAAAATATTGAAGGGTGTCGACCGTTCATTCATTCATAGACGTAGGCCTAGACTGCTACACTACTACACACGAACTGCTTCTTCTACACCCTTCTTTTTAAACACGACGGCGTTGACAAATTCAGTGCTCGCTAAATACTAACAGTAACACAGTTCAGTTCACGCTAACACAGTAGTGCTGGTTCATACTATAAGTAACACAGTTCACACTAACACATTAGTGTTCGATAAAAGGAATACGTGCTCGCAAACAAAGTACAGTGCTCGATAACATAGTGCTCGCTGTAACACACAGTGTTCCAATAACACACGGCCGAGACACCGTGCTTTGCTAATGCATTGAGCCGTGTTGCTCCTCCGGGGCTCTGCCATTCCTAGCAGCTACCGCAGCCTCACTACGTTTGCTCCTGTTCACACGCAGTGACAAGGTGGTTGTCATGCAATTTATCATTTTTACAAACATCAGCTATGTTTTTAGTAAGCAAACTGGAGAGGCCTAGCCTCTATTCACTTTGTCACTAACTAATCAACTTACTTTTATTAAGTTTTAAAAGGAAATCTCATAAGGCAACATTCTACTGACTAAACTACTAAACCGACCTGGCAACATTCTACTGACTAAACTACTAAACCGACCTGGAAACATTCTACTGACTAAACTACTAAACCGACCTGGCAACATTCTACTGACTAAACTACTAAACCGACCTGGCAACATTCTACTGACTAAACTACTAAACCGACCTGGCAACATTCTACTGACTAAACTACTAAACCGACCTCTTATTTTGTTTAAAAATCAAAAGAAAACAAAGCTTACTTACTTAAAAACAAGTAATGACCTAAAATACTAAGTAACTAAGTAGGCCTATTTACTTTAGTTTAAGTTATAACTTGTAATAATCATTACTACTAACATACCTTGCAGACTACTGAACAATTGATGGCTTATTTATAGCCACACGAGGCAGAAAGTAAAGAATATTATATTAAATAATAGACCTGTTACAATTTACAATTACACTATAAACGCATTTAATCTATTGCTTGAATCCGTCATTATTAATTTAATAAACAAAAATATGAAATATTCCTTTGAAATAGTTTTATTAGAATACATAAGTTATAAGCTGCAAGGGAAACAACACTCGGCGTCAGACACGCAATTTAACATTGAATAACATTTTAACAGTTATTAACATGCCTCATGTACAGGGGTTGGATAAATGTTAATTCAGAGCTAACCAGTGAGTGGTGGAGTGAGTGGTGGGGTGAGTGGTGGAGTGAGTGAGTTACGTTAGTGTTGAGGGATAATAGGCTAACATTTAGACAGTGTGGTCTAGATCCCATTTTTTTTTTCTTTTCAATTTTCCACTTTTCAGCTACTTATTAACAATATTATGTTATTTTACATACTTAATTTTAACAATTTTAACATATTATTATATGATAAAGTTAACATTAACAAAAATTAAATTAAAGACACAAACCTACTTTTTTAAAGTTTGTTAATTATATAAGTAAAATATAATGTTCATAAATAACTTTGTTTATATTGTGCTTATTTAATTAACAAACTATAAAAAAAATTATATTATATTAAAAAATATACATAATTATGTTCATAAATAACTTTGTTAATTATGTATATTTTTTAATATAAATTATAATCAATATGTAATTTAAACATATTGAATAATCGTAGGTGTATGCCCATTCACGGCTCAGCAAAACAGCGTTAGCTATTTTAGATTTTCTAGGGCCACTTTCACGGTAGTATAAAGTTATAGCCATTAACTATAAGGTAACTCGTTAGTATAACTGTAACTAAATAATAAGTACACTGTACAGTGATTCGAAGAGAGAAGTGTAGCATTGACCATGAACAAATAAAAGGCCAGACTATTACTATTGACTACATTTATATAGAAAGTAAAAAGATCACATTGCACGAAGATGAGTGCAGAAAAAATATCAACACTTGCCCTCACATAATCACAAACTATCAACACCTGAACTATCAACAATAACACTTGGGAAGACTTGCCCTCACATTGTCACAACACACAAACTATCAACACTTGCCCCCACATTGTCACAGCAAAACAAACTATCAACACTTGCCCTCACATTGTCACACAACAAAACAAACTATCAGCATTTTCCCTCACATTGTCACAACAAAACAAACTATCAACACTTGCCCTCACATTGTCACAACAAAACAAACTATCAACACTTGCCCTCACATTGTCACAACAAAACAAACTATCAACACTTGCCCTCACATTGTCACAGCAAAACAAACTATCAACACTTGCCCTCACATTGTCACACAACAAAACAAACTATCAGCATTTTCCCTCACATTGTCACAACAAAACAAACTATCAACACTTGCCCTCACATTGTCACAACAAAACAAACTATCAACACTTGCCCTCACATTGTCACAACAAAACAAACTATCAACACTTGCCCTCACATTGTCACACATTGTCACAACAAAACAAACTATCAACACTTGCCCTCACATTGTCACAACAAAACAAACTATCAACACTTGCCCTCACATTGTCACAACAAAACAAACTATCAACACTTGCCCTCACATTGTCACAACAAAACAAACTATCAACACTTGGCCTCACATTGTCACAACAAAACAAAAACTATCAACACTTGCCCTCACATTGTCACAACAAAACAAAAACTATCAACACTTGCCCTCACATTGTCACAACAAAACAAACTATCAACACTTGCCCTCACATTGTCACAACAAAACAAACTATCAACACTTGCCCTCACATTGTCGCAGCCTCCGATTTAGTGCTCAAAATATCAACACTTGCCCTCGTCACAGCCTCCGATTTGGGGAACGAAAGAAAAAATGAGAAGAAGAAAACAAACCAATTCCTCTCGGCCGATCCTATTCAGCGGTAGCAAAAAGAAACACAAGAGTGAATAAAAGCACACACATTGAGGCTACAGTCCTGCTGTAAGTCCCTGGCCTTTTGCGAGGTCAGGGGAAAAAAGCGAGACCCCGCATAGGTAAACGGAACGTTTGGGGTCCTGTGCGAGGCAGCACACAAAATAAACCGCACATCCAAGAGACGGCGGAATAGCCTTACCGTCTGCTCGGTCGGGAATCCTGAATGAATGAAGAATTCGGGTGTGGTGCCTGACTGCAGCTACACCATCACTGGAAGAAATACACTGCACATTGGTTTTTGTATACAAATCATTGAGTGAGAGACAGTAAGTGTCGCTGCTTCGACGTGCAGCGCAGTTGATGATGCTTTTTTCCCCCCCCGTTAAGTATTTTTTTTTTGCTCGACTCCGTGTATTGAACCGACATGTGGGTTTCAGAAGGAAAACATACGACGTTGTTCCTTTGAGAGTCCACAGGTAAGAATTATTTGGCCGAAGGGGTGGAAGGTTGACGTCGCCCGCAACAAAAGCCTGATAATAAATCTCTGAGTAAAATAAAGAGATCAGGATTATTAGTTATCAATAAGACACCTATAGAACTTGTTCGACCGCTGGCGCTTGTGTTTTGATGAATGAACAGCAAGAAAATAGGATGATCAGCTCCCCCACATAACAGCGCGATGGGCTCGCCCCGGCATATGAAGTGGGGTTCACTCCAAGCTAACTGCTATTGGTGTAGAGGAGTCACATGACGTGTCTAGACTTTTTGGCGCGGCTCAGTGTCGAAAATGATGGTCGTGTAAATACGGTGGCTGTTCTCTTCTCCGCTGGTTTCTCTTTAAGTTATGATCATACCAGTATTTACATCGCTTTGGTTACATATAGTAATACAATAAATATATTTGGTGGTTGTCGATAATTTTTTAAAAAAAATGTTTTTTAACAAACAAAAAAAAATTAATAATAATCATATGATGGGGATGGCCCAAGACTAGTCGACCATTCGATATCTTTATAGGGTGGCGCCGTCCGTCGCGTGTATAACTGTGCAACATGTAATGTAACAGACTGGGCTGAAATTTGCTGTCTTGTTGACAATTAAAGTGGGCAGTCGGACCAAGCGGCGACACAGTCAGATCCACCAAGGGGGAAAGAAGAAGGGAAAAAAAAGGGTGGTGGGGGGGTATTACATTTTAGGCTTTGCTATGGTCGAGTGCCTAGATCCCCCCTTTCATTGTAGTTCTATTCCCGACCATTTTCTTCAGCCAGCTCAATGATGGGGGCTGTTATCAAATTACACGTTTTCGGGCCTATATTTACTAAGACTTAAGCCCTCAAAAAAGGGGGAAGAAAAAAACTTAAGTTCTTGGAGAATGAATATCATCAACACCGGCGACGCTACGGCGAGAGACACGATAATAATGTAGAACCCTTACAATATACACTACACATCCTGAACACCCCTCCTTCTCCTGCCAAGTGGGCTAGTCCGTGACTAGCGTGTTTCAAACTATGCTGAAATTTTCCAGCAAATACTGCGCGATGTTGGTCTATAATGGGTACACTCTTTACTTTATGGCTGATTTTTCCATAACCCCCCTCCCCCCATAACCACCACACACTATCACGCCACTCCTACTGCCACCCAGAATATTACATCGTTAATTAATGACAATGTAATTTAAAAAATTAAATAAAAACTTCCATTCATTATGGATGTTATTGTGTGTGTGTGTGACAATAAAGATCTCTTATTTTATCAATTATAGCTAAAATATTCATGCACATGTATGTAAATAAAACAAATAAAATACTTTATATTTTTCATAACTTATAATAGAAATAATGTTAGTAATAAACGGAATTATTTACTTGTTTAGTGCGCACATCTACTCTCTTTACAACTATGTTCAACAGAGAATCCTATTACAGATGCATGACATCTAATAAGTATAGATCAAGGTGTATGCACAAATAATTACCAATAAAATGAAAATATATGCATCAAATACGTCCACCCCCTACCCCCCCCCTTTTTTTTTCCTCGTGTGGATGCGTAAAGAAAATTAGATGTTATCGTATTCATTTTTATCTTTTAAAAAAAAAAAAAATAATAATAAAAAAAATTACCAAAAAAATAAAAAAATATGAATCAAAAACGTCCACCCCCTACCCCCCCCCCTTTTTTTTTCCTCGTGTGGATGCGTAAAGAAAATTAGATGTTATCGTATTCATTTTTATCTTTTAAAAAAAAAAAAAATAATAATAATATCAATTGTGCGAAAGGAGCAGCATTATGGTCAGAAAAGGGCAGCTCTATTGTCAGAAAAGAACAGCACTAGGGCTAGAAGAGAGCAGCACTAGGGCTAGAAGAGAGCAGCACTAGGGCTATAAGAAACGAGCACTAGGGCTAGAAGATAGCAGCACTAGGGTTAGGAGAGAGCTCTGCTGTTTTTCAAATAAACGTTATTATTATTAATACTATTATTATTGTTATTAAGGTTGTTTTGTATAGCGCAGTACCCCAGCCTAGGGCTAGGCTCACTGCTGTACCCCAGCCTAGGGCTAGCCTCACTGCTGTACCCCAGCCTAGGGCTAGCCTCACTGCAGTACGACAGCCTAGGGCTAGCCTCACTGCTGTACCCCAGCCTAGGGCTAGCCTCACTGCCTACCCCAGCCTAGGGCTAGCCTCACTGCAGTACCCCAGCCTAGGGCTAGCCTCACTGCAGTACCCCAGCCTAGGGCTAGCCTCACTGCGCTTCCCATAAAAATGTGCAATTACAGAAAATTATGCATTTTAAAAAACAATTTGTAAAAGGCTTTACCTCAGCCACCCAACTACTATCAACTATCCTGTCCAGCCATGGACAGCAGCCACCCAACTACTATCAACTATCCTGTCTAGCCATGGACAGCAGCCACCCAACTACTATCAACTATCCTGTCTAGCCATTGACCTCAGCCACCCAACTACTATCAGCTATCCTGTCCAGCCATGGACTGTAGCCACCCAACTACTATCAACTATCCTGTCTAGCCATGGACAGCAGCCACCCAACTACTATCAACTATCCTGTCCAGCCATGGACAGCACCCAGCCAACTACTATCAACTATCCTGTCCAGCCATGGACAGCAGCCACCCAACTACTATCAACTATCCTGTCTAGCCATGGACAGCAGCCACCCAACTAATATCAACTATCCTGTCTAGCCATTGACCTCAGCCACCCAACTACTATCAGCTATCCTGTCCAGCCATGGACAGCAGCCACCCAAATACTATCAACTATCCTGTCCAGCCATGGACAGCACCCAGCCAACTACTATCAACTATCCTGTCCAGCCATGGACAGCAGCCACCCAACTACTATCAACTATCCTGTCTAGCCATGGACAGCAGCCAGCCAACTACTATCAACTATCCTGTCCAGCCATGGACAGCAGCCACCCAACTACTATCAACTATCCTGTCTAGCCATGGACAGCAGCCACCCAACTACTATCAACTATCCTGTCTAGCCATTGACCTCAGCCACCCAACTACTATCAGCTATCCTGTCCAGCCATGGACAGCAGCCACCCAACTACTATCAACTATCCTGTCTAGCCATGGACAGCAGCCACCCAACTACTATCAACTATCCTGCCCAGCCATGGACAGCACCCAGCCAACTACTATCAACTATCCTGTCTAGCCATTGACAGCAGCCACCCAACTACTATCAACTATCCTGTCCAGCCATGGACAGCACCCAGCCAACTACTATCAACTATCCTGTCTAGCCATGGACAGCAGCCACCCAACTACTATCAACTATCCTGTCTAGCCATGGACAGCACCCAGCAGCATCGAGCGTTGTTTATCACTTAGAGTGGATGAGAATGGGTCGATATAGTACAGTTTGAAGAGATGGGTCTTGGGGGCAGTTTTGAAGCCTGGGAATGGGATGGTCGGTATATTGCGGATGTGTAATGGGAGAGAATTCAATTATTTTGGCGCACAGAAAGAGAAAGATCGTTGACCATGTTTTAGTACGTGTTCTGGGAACAGAAAGAATACACGTGTCTGTGGAGGAACGAACCTTTCGAAGGTGTGAATAGACAGAAACATATGAATGTCAGGAACCAGAGAAAAGGTTTGTGACAGAGAGCAGACTGCTTGTAAAATTTTGGCCCATGTTGAGAAACGCTGATCTGGCTTACTAGAATGATAATTTTTGTGTTATTAGAAAGCGATGATACTTGTGGAGTATAGTACATGTGGAGTATGATACTTGTGGAGTATAGTACATGTGGAGTATGGGACATATGGAGGTATATTTGAATATTTTCTCATTATACTTTTATCTGTCGGGGGGAAACTTGATTTTAAAAAAAAATATTATCATCGCTTATCGACACAATCATCAACTATGCATTGTATTTTGAATTCATAATGCAAATCTTGAAATGTATGTCTACCTTTGACCAATACTGTTATTTCTTCTATAGTCGAAACCGGTTATGTCGACGGCCTCGGGCTTTGCCAAAAAGTGTCAAGATAACCGATGATCGAAATAACTGAAAATCAATATGGCGGCAATATACTAACATATGCTTGAAATTTCTTTATGTACACGATGTGCGTTTATAAATCAGATTGACATGTACGTGTTTTTGAATTTAAATTTTTTTTTTTTTTACACAACAGCGTTACCACGATTTGTTTGATGAAGCGATCGGCATGCTATACAAATGTACAATCATGTTTGCTAACAACACAAGGCATATGTGGGGTGCCACTTTTCAGAACTGTACCCAAATTCCGGATTCGTGAGGCTAAATATTTTTCAGCTCCGGATTCGCAAGTTTTTATTTCCTCTCGCTCCGGATTGGCGAGTTCAGTTTATTCAAATACGGATTCTGGGTTTTAAAAAAAAAAAAATCAACCTGTAAGAACGCTTGAAAGCCTATTAAACGACAAGTGGGTTCGCTATAAATAGAACAGGTAATACGACGTCTCTCTTTTGTTTGTAAGCCTCTCGCTCCTCGCTTCTCACTGTGTCAAGTTAATTGCGTGGACATCGATATTGATATTTCATTTAAATTAATACAGTTTGAAGTAGGCACTTTCATTTTATATTAATTTTCAAAAGCCGGCGATTGGTCATGGGGATCGAGATAATTGAGGATAAATTGCAAATTTGGCTGTCTTTTGTGCTCGAAATATCAGGGTTCGGTGACATAAAAGAATCGACATAACCGAGGATAAAATACTAAGACAAGGAGAGAATTTGGCAGTTCCACTTCAAAAACATCCACATAACAGGGTTGGCGAGTTAACCGAGGTCAAGATAAGTAGGTTCGACTGTACCATCTACCAATAGCTGGTCACTTTCATCATTTCTTTCATATACCTATAGCTGCACCTGAGCCATAACGATCCCTTCAAATCATATCACCGAGTGGCTGCAGGAAGCCTAGGATATGTAAGTTATTATAAGTGTCCATATCACCGAGTGGCTGCAGGAAGCCTCGAATATGTAAGTTATTATAAGGTTGTGACGTGGCGAAAAAATATAGGTGAGCGGGTAAAAAAGTCAGGAAAAATGTCACAGAAAAAAGTCAGGAAAAAAGTCACAGAAAGAAATGAGCATCAGATAGCATAATAAAATCCTGACAAGATTGGGCAAAAAATGAATTTGAATATCTTTCAATCCGACCACACTCCCTTGATGACAATAATGAGTCTTAACGTGATTACGGGCATGTGATTGCACAACAGCCGGGGGAGAATCTTGGTAAAGTCGGACAAGACTACGGAACAAATTTTTTAAAATATTTTTATGTCCCAAGCCACATTGACCACGTTGAGACCATTAATGATTAGTCTGAATAGAGTTATCAGTAAACGAGTGATTCAATGCAATGTCCATTGCTTTCCTTTGATTCCATTCCTGTGTGAAATGTGTCGGTGAGATAACACGCGAGAATCAAATGACAATCTATTTTGGCGAGAGCTTAATCTCTACATAATCGCTTATTGCCATTTATTGCTATCCAATCTGTAATAGTCGTGTTTATTGGCTTTATGTACAACAGTTAAATAATTTTGAAATAAAGCATATAATTAAATGTGTGATTGTAATGTGTATAAAAAATACAAATAACACACAGACAGACGCATGTAGAACTGAGTAATAATAAATAATAGTATTAAATGTCTGAATTATAATATATATAATATAAATAACAAAAACATTTTTTATACTAAACGAGAATCAAAACACAATCCAAATCAGCTACTACTATTTTCTATTCACATTTTTTCAGTAGCTAAACATTTGTATGGACATACAATCTATCATTTCTTAAACACGGGCGTTTAGGAGTTCATTATCAAACAATTTTTGTGACGTTGTCTACTGTGAACTTTATTTTGTGACTTTTTTTCCTATTACTTTATTTCCTACAATCGGAAATACGAACTGTAAATCAACTTTGGATGCACGGGCCACAAAACCGAAAAGTAGCCTATATTTTACTGGGTACCGGTTTATTATTATTATTTTTTTAAATGATGTTATATATATTTTTAAAATAAGTGTACATAAAATTAAAACACAAGCCCATTGCATAGCAGTAAACTCTTTCGGTTTTACAAGCTGGTAGTGTGGCGCACCAACAGACGACACAATCTAGTCCGGCGTCTGATAACTGGCGCCTGCGTTCGGCGGCGGAAAACGGTGGAGTTATGTCCCCCTAATCAGATGCAAATGTCGTCCCCCGCTAGGCGCATGGAGGCTCCAACAGTAAACTAGCGAGTGGGGGTAAGACAGAGAAGTACACGAGTCTCTTGTACAATGAGCGGACGGTAAATAATTGCCAGCAAACAGAATGGTTAACTGCATTCAAATCCATCTCTTGTACTATGCGAACAACGGTGCAGAGCACTCATATATGCCCAAAATGAGATCACCATCGGACACTGGAAAATTTTTCTTTCAAAATATACAGTAGCATGGTATCCACATTAATTTAAAAAAAGACAAAGGTTTAAGTAAAGTGAGAATAACTTATATGGAAAATGATATCCTGTGCCCCATTGCTGTCATAATATTTATTGCAAAACGATGCCTCCGCTACATTGCTTTTCTAGCAGGTATTTATCAAGAAATCTAGACACACCTTTTAGACAAGAACATATTTGCGTACATTAGTAGCTCTCGCCGCGTCCTCCGCCTATCTTGCGTCATTTCATGCAGTGATGTATGAAGAACTTCATTGAGGTAGCTGATGGGATGGGGTGGGGTGGGGGGCTAAGTTGAAGATAAGATAACTCCCATCGTCTCACACGTTCGTGCAGCAACAGAGAGTTGTCTTTGTTGTACCATAAGTTGGGGGCGTTTTCCAATTCGTTTGTTTTGGTAAACACTTACTTTTTGTTTGCCTTTTAAATAGTCGTGTGGATGGTTGGGAAGGGAGGCTGACATTGTGGTGTGTGGATGGTTGGGAAGGGAGGCTGACATTGTGGTGTGTGGATGGTTGGGAAGGGAGGCTGACATTGTGGTGTGTGGATGGTTGGGAAGGGAGGCTGACATTGTGGTGTGTGGATGGCTGTGCGGGGGAGTGACGAACGGAAGAAAAAAAGAAAGGAATGCCAGACAAATATCATGTTAAAGAATAGCTTACCATGTTTTGTGTAGTTAACGTTAAGAATTTTGCCGATTGCACAATGGACAAGAGTTACATTACCTCATGAGTTTAGGGCAATTTCCAGCAAATAACCGTTAATGTGAATTCTAAAATGAGTGAGGGGAATGTAGGGGAGATAAGTCAGTGGTGGATTTAGGGGAGATAATGCAGGGGTGTGTCTAGGGGAGATGAGGCTGCGTTGGATGCTGAGAAGATAAGACAGCTGTGGATATAGAGGGGAGCTAAGGCAGGGTGGATTAAGGGGAAATAAAATAGCGGTGGTGGATTATGAAAGATATGACATTTGTGGATTTATATTCGATGTGACCACTTGAGGAATGATAAATCGACTGGACCATGGCAATGAGATTAGCATGGACAAGTTATGAGGTATTAACCGAAATATTTTTACTTCAAAACAAATATCATATCTACTTGTTGCAATGCCCGGAGTTGCATTTTGTTAGTTTATTTCATTTTTTATCTCTAGGATGTTAAGGGACTGCTTACATTGAAACGATATTTTTTTAGGTTACTTCACTTTTTTATATTGTTAAGGGAGTACATACATTGTAATGACATTAAGAGGCGTTCGATCGAAATTAGTTCGAAACTAAAGTTAAGAGCCATCATCACAACCATTGAAAGATATTCTCGCTGTAATGCATTTAGATTCAATGGCAAGCATTGATGGATCAGGGACCCTGGTCTAAAATGGGGATTTTGTTCTTAGTTCAAAACCCGTCAGTAAATTAAGTTTGAAAATGGTGTGAGGATTAAAATTTGGTTTATCTCCATTATTCCATATGGGAGTCTTTCAAACATGTCAATCGTAAAACAAATATTTGTAATTCGGATAAGAACATTTTTATTGTTTCTCTCTCTCTCTCTCTCTCTCTCTCTCTCTCTCTCTCTCTCTCTCTCTCTCTCTCTCTCTCTATATATATATATATATATATATATATATATATATATATATATATATATATATATATATATATATATATATATATATATATATATATATATATATATATGACACCAAGATATCTTTCTATCATTTATAGGAGAAAAGTTATCAATTTTCTAGTGATGTATTTTCCAATGCTATTTGTTATCAAGTTTAAAAACTATGACTATGGTCGAATTATTGCTCATTTTGTTGTGTGTTTTTCACTATTAAAGTGTTCAAGCGCTAAAATTTGGAGGCTTTATTTTTAACACAATGATTAACAACACAAAACACGTGACTTCATTGATTCTATTTCAAAATGACGTCATCTATTAAGCATAACGACATTTGTCGAAAATATTTTTTTTTTACCAAAACAAAAAAAAAGATATAATTTATATTATAACTATTGCAATACTAAAGGTATTACTATAACATTTTTAGTACAATCATATAATGTTTATCTTAGACTATCTGAAAGTAATGCAATTTAAAATATATATGGAAAAATATTTAAAATATATAACAGGAAAATGTATTCAATTTTAGAATTTTTTTAAAAATGAAAATGGACCACGGTCGAGACATTAATTTGTATATATATATAATCTTTAACTGCGTCTCGTTCTAGGCTATCTACCTCTGTATCTATACCTCTCTTTTCTCCCCCCCCCCCTCTCTCTCTGTTTCTTTTCGTTAGTTCATGTATATTTTAATTGTATTATGATATCCATTTATTTTCATTAACTTTGTTTGTATGAATTTGAAGATTGCCTTGTTGGATGGAACATTGCGTGGGCATGAGCAATGTGTTGGAATAGGAAAGCGTTTATGGAGGGTGGAGAGATCAGTGGTTGGAGAGGGGGGGGGGGTAGCGCTTCAGGGATGGGGATGGGGTCCAGCAGTGGCCTGCATCAGACCGGTAGACGTAGCGCGTGTCATGGCTGGCGCCCGGGATTGATTAGTGGCATTGTAGTGACCATCTGTGCAGGTCAGGCAGGCTTTTAGGGAGGAGGTGACCTCAACGTGGCCATCTCCTCACCCACCGTCCCCATCCCGCCATGCACCATTTTCTCTGCATTCCTCACCAGCAAGCATTGTGAGTTTATTTCTTCCATGTGCGCAACTCTTCTCTTCACCAAGTGACCCCATGACTTCATTTACCAGCAGATTTAGTTTAGTTGTCATTTTAATGGGATATCTAACAATTAAATGTACTAAAAAATCTAAACTGTGCCAAGAATCTAAACACCTAACAGTACTTTGCTCTCGCAACAGATAAATTGGCTAGGACTCTTTGATATCCATGGTAACCAGATAATAATTGTACTAGAAACCGACCGAAAGTGATTTTCTGATTTTGGCCGAAACCGAAACTAGGCCAATAGTTAAAAATGACTTTCAGCCGAAACCGAAACCAAACGCTTAGCTAGACTTTCGGCCGAAACCGAAGCCGAAACCCAAAGCTTAAGGCTGCGGCAATTCGGACCCGGATCCGGGAAGTGAGAGTTTTGGTTTATTAAAAAATATGTAAAAATGATTGTAGGGTTTGTAAGACAAAATTAGGTATCAAATGAAAGATAATTGAGTGGACTATATTTTTGTTAACTTACTTCTTCAGTTTAACTAAAATAAACTACCACATATGAAATCAAAAGCTTGATGAGACTTTCAGCCAAAACTGAAGCCGAAACTGAAATATTTAGATATTTTGAAATTCGATCACGCATACTTTCTGCATACATCGAAAATGATGGGGGGGGGGGGGGGGGTAAAAATTTTTAAATTTTTTTTTTAAAAAATCAGATCATCCTGAATATTAATAAATAAACATTTAATTGAGGGGTCTCAAACTCGCGGCTCGCGGGCCATTTTCCGCCCGCAAGACGATATTTTGCGGCCCGCTACATGACAGCAAAGTTTAGTGTTAATGCGGCCCGCGCGTTTTCCCATTCTCATTTCTATAATGTGACCCTCTGCGACGGTTTCAGTAGAATCTCACCGACTAGTCTAATTCTGAGTTTTATTATGTTTATATATATTTTTATATCGACTATAATGATAAGAACGGTTTTAAAATCGGACTAAAAGTTTTATTTTATAGCATTTTATTAGACAAACATGGCCAAAGTGCGGTTTTGAGAAAAGATATAAAATGTCACTTGGTGGGGAATGCACAACCATAATTGTGTGAATCATAGCAATCTGATACAATATTTAATGATCCTTATTAAAATTGCCGCTAGTGTTAACGAGTTAGGGAAATTCTGAGCCTGTCAGCCTAGTCACTTTCAAAATTGAGTTAATCAAAAAGGACTTTTATACGATAAAAAATTCTCCCTACAATAGCTTCTTCCTTCGGATCTATAATTTATAAATATGGACTGCTCCTTCCTACATTTTGAATACGTTTTAGCCTTTAAAACCTTCATGGAGAAGGATGGGGTGGTTGTTCCTGTACTTAGTGATCCCAAATGGCTCATGGACCTGGATTTTTTTGTTGACATTACACAAGAGCTGAATGTACTCAACAAGATGTTAAAAGACCAGGGGTAGCTTGTCAGTGTTGCCTATGAAAATGTCAGGGCATTCTGCATAAAAATTACGATGGTTATGGTTCTTAGAGAAACCTCTGCCATTCACCAACAAAGTACTCATAGACTCGGGCACACCATTCAATGGAACTTAGTAGTAAGTATAATGATGCCATTGCAAAGCTACAGGAAGAATTTGATCACATTTTTAGACTTCAAATCACACACAGTCAATTTTCAGCTTTTTGCTAACCCTTTCTCCTTTAATGCGGAAGATGCCCCACCCCAAACTTTTTTTTTTTCACTTCAAATTAAGGTGATTGATCTTCGGTGCAATTTTAAGTTCTGGGAGGTGAATGGAAAAACAGACAAGCATGGACATTTTACGAGAGCATTGCCCACCACCTTCCCTGAGATTTCCAAGTTGTTCAAGCGGATCATATGACTTTTTTGGAGTTCTTTTCTGTGTGAAAAGCTCTTTTCCAAAATGAACTTTAACGAGTCAAAATTCAGGGCCACACTTACTGAAGCTTTGCTGAGGGTCTCAGTTGCGTCCTCACTCAAGCCAAAGTTGCTCAGCGGTGTAGGAAGAAGCGCTGCCAGATATATGGCAAAAAGTGAGGCCTAGTTCTTGAGAACACTTAAAATTTTTATTTGTTATTAATAGAGGTTGAGCAGATTGTAACAGTTGTACTTTAATGAATTTGTAATAGCTTTTTAGTGTGGAATATTTGATGTGGCCCAGTCTCAATCAGACTCTACCTCTCGCGACCCCCGGATTATTTGAGTTTGAGTACCCTGATCTAATGAATACTTTGGCTTATACCTTTTTAATTTAAAATTAATTTAAATTTCTTTAAAAAAAAAAAAAAAATTTAAGTAGTATGTTAGGAGAAAATTTGGAAAAAGGGGGGGGGGGACGCAAAATTCATGCAAAATAGACCCTTGAGTGCCCTTTGCGTTTATAAATAATTAAAACCTAGAGCATATACCTACAATAATTTATGTTGGCTCTAATAGAGCCAATTGTCACCTAATTATGTCACCTAAATATTGGAGGCTACAAAATATCACTCCAATGTTTCGCGGTTAATGTTATACTAATATTTCGTGTGTTCATAAATGGCTGGCAAGATATCGTTGCAGTAATATTTAGCCTAGTACCAACACACGTCTTTCCGTGCTGGTGACGTAATTATTTCGTTCGGCAACAGAGGTCCCTCACGGGAAAATTATCTTTTAACCGGGTCTCTTATAATTGTTGATCTGACGGGTCTGGACGGAGAATAGCAAAAGACATCTAAATGTGTCGCCAAAATCATGAAAGTAAAGATGTCTGTAGTAGGCTTATATATATATGCACGCGCATGTTATTTCGTCTATAGTAATGTTTAGGAGCAGGACAATGATGAATTTCAAGAAATGAATGGTTGGAAAAAGCCTAAGTTTTCTTATTTTTTTAATTTAAAAAAATTATAATAATAATGGAAATATTATTCTTCCCTAAGATTATGCAATATTATTCACCTTTGCCTATGACAACATTGATGAGGTTGATAATGATAAATCAAAATGAATATCACAAATGAAAGAATTGAATAAACCCAGGGTTCCAGATTTTATTTTTGAACAAATTAAAACAAAAATAAGGATATAAATATTACCATTCCCTTAGTGTTTCTTCCGCAAAACTGTTAACATTTTCTTAAGCCTAAGTGAAATATATTTTTTAGGGAAATATAGTACAGGAAGCACCCATTGCACATCACGGGCTTCTCGGTCTACCGCTGCACCTGCGTAAGGTGCCGAGGTTTGGTAACTCTCGTGAAAAACCACCTCACAGCGGAGCTTGTAGAGAGCAAAAACATTGGTGGGACAGATACTCTGACCCTGAGGGTAGTCTTAGGTGGTAAGTCTTTTACCATCAGCAACATTTACAATACTCCGAGAAACACTCTGTGCCTGCCACTGCAGGGCATAACCATCTTTAGTAATAGAATTATAGCTGGGGACTTTAACGCCCATATGGGGGATATGGGCTATCCCGATACTAACGCCTCTGGGCGCTACCTAGAGGAGGTTGAGCTCACGACCAATCTCATCAGACTGCAGAATGGTGACAGTGAACCTACACTGCTTCACACGGGCAATAGCGCCCTGTCACGTCCCGACATGACACTGGTCTCTGCTGAGCTCGAGGCGAAGACCCAGTGTGAAGTACTAGATGAGATTGGCAGTGACCACAAACCTACCCTCATTACAATCTGTCTTACACTTATAAGACCTAGATTTGCTAGGAGACACTGGCTGTTTGGCAAAGCCAAGTGGTCCCTGTTCCAGGAGCGAACAGTGGAGTCAACTGAGACACCCAATACATCCAAAAGCATTGATGATGCATATAACGACTTTGTGAGTGGTATCCTCACGGTGGCAAAACAAACAATCCCTAGAACAAACGGGAACCGCAAGTTCCGTCCTTTTTGGAATAAAAATCTGGCAAAATTAGTCCGTGAACGAAAGAGAGCCCGGACCAAAGCCGGTAAGTTGAAGACGACCGCTGCTCGTGCGGCTTACAACAGACTGACGGCAGAGATCCGGAAGGAGGTTGATAGGGCTAAAAAGGAAAAATGGGTTAGTTCGTGCGGAAAACTCGACCTGAAAGACGGCAAAAAGGTCTGGCGATTGATGGACTCATTATCCTGCACGGGAAAGGTAAAAAATCTGCGTCCGTTGCAAACGACGACAGGCACGGCTACCACAGATGCCAAAAGTGCCGATGCCCTAAACAAGCATTTTGCAAAGATAAATCGGAAGCAGAAAGAGACCAGAGAGAGCCAGAACCTTAACCGTCTCCGGCGAAATGGAGAAGTGGCCCAGAAGTGGGGGCCGCATGCAGAAGTCTTCACCGCACCTTTCACTTTGGTCGAATTGCAAACCGCCATTAACAAGTGTGACGCCGCCAAGGCACCAGGTCAGGACAAGATCTGCAATGAAATGATTAAAAACCTTGGCCCAATAGCAAGGACAACGCTATTGGAAATTATCAACAGAACATGGGTAACGGGAATCCTACCCAAAGCTTGGCTGAGCGCTACCATCGTCCCTATTCCCAAAGAAGGGAAGAAACTCGATAAACCTGACGGCTACCGCCCGATCTCCCTGACATCGATGTTAGGGAAGGTAGCCGAGAGAATGGTCAACCAGAGACTCTACTGGCACTTGGAGAGCACTAAGAGTCTCAGCCCAATACAGGCGGGCTTCCGCAAGGGAATGCAGCCTGTGGACCAAGTGCTCCGTCTTCTCCAGTCCATAACAGATGGGCTCCAAAAGAAATCCCATACAGTGGCAGTATTTTTTGACCTCAAACAAGCCTATGACCGAGTTTGGAGGTCCGGTCTATTGTTGAAGTTGCAGAAGTTGGGAGTAACCGCGAACATGTACAGGTGGATCTCCGGTTTCCTCACAAACCGGACGATAAACACGAAATTCGGCGGTGAAACCTCCAGGAAGAGGACACTTGAGGAAGGACTCCCGCAGGGGTCTGCCCTCAGTTGCACCCTCTTCCTTGCATACATCAATGACCTGCCACAGGTGCTAACGACTAGCTCTGCCGTGTATGTGGACGATTTGGTAATTTGGATCAACGGTAAAGATGTCCACCGTCTGCAGACGCTATTACAGCAGGACCTCTCTGCTATCAACAGGTACATGCGGCGGTGGCATCAGGAAATTAACACCGAGAAGACGGTCTATTCACTGTTCACAAATGGGCGGACCATTCTCAAACAGGATATCGAGCTCAAGGTGGGCGATGTGGCGCTCAAGTGGGACAAACAACCGGTCTACTTGGGAGTTAAGTTGGACCAAAAGGTACAAATGCACAATTTTGTACAGGACCTCTGCTCCCAGGCGACCGCCAAGCTCAACCTGGTGAAAAAATTGGCTTGCACAAGTTGGGGCGCGAGCGCAAGTACGCTTAGAGCTCTCTTTCTAAGCAGTGTAAGGTCGGTGATGGATTACAGCATGCCGGTCCAATCCTTTGCAAGCAAGACCGCACTGGAAAAACTGGGCCGAATCCAGAATCAGGCACTGAGATTCATCTGTGGCGCATACAGGACTACTCCCACAGCTGCTGTAGAAGTCTTGGCCAATGTAGAACCGCTACAAATTAGGAGGGAAAAATCCATTTTAAATACCGTAGAGAGGTACCGACGGCTTGGTGAAAATGAACCAGCCTTTCAAATGCAAAATAACTGGGTGGGCGGCAGGAGACTAAAGAGGTCCTCTTTCATGCACCAGGTCGTGGAGCTGGAGAGGACAGTCCCCCTGCCCCCAAATAGAGAACGTCTGACCCAAATCCCAGTTAACCCGCCTTATGCGGAACCCTCACGTCCCTCCATACATTTGGCCTTGACAGATGCAGCAGTGACGAAGCGCAGCCCTGAACATGTACAGAGAGTGGCTGCCCTTGAGACCATGGATGTGTTCACGCACATACCTGTGAAAGTGTTCACGGACGGCTCTGCCGACTTTAGGAAAAGAACTGCTGGGTACGGTGCGCTTATTCAGTACCCAGTAGGTGGACCACCTAATGAAAAACTCTCGGGGCCTTGTGGGACTACAGCGTCAAACTTTGACGCGGAGCTCATAGCTATGCACAAGGCCCTGGAGAGAGTCCATATCACTCTGGAAGGGACGGAACATGCGGGGCTTGATATTGTTGTCTTCTCAGACTCAAGATCTGCTCTTGAGATCTTGGAGAAGAGGCAGGGTACCACAAGCTTGGTCGACGTCATTCACAACGACATATGCAGACTCGGTGAAATAGGGTGCAAGGTTGAAATGCAATGGATACCAGGGCATGTCAACATCAGTGGCAATGAGATAGCTGACACTCTGGCGAAAACCGGGGCTGCCCAGCCTCAGCCAGAAGTACCAATGACTTTCTTGGGAGTCAAAAACTGGCTGGCGGACCACTTCAGGCAGAAGTGGTACAGGCAATGGGCTGACAACACGACCGCCAGAGGCGTCTATTCGAACTTGCCTACTCCTAGCAAACAAGACCCATGGTGGGGGTTAGGTCGCAGATTGCAGAGTCTAGTGACGCAGATGCGCACCGAGCACTGCCCCTTGCGCACATATTTCTGGAGGTTGGATAACAACAGAGATCCTACCTGCCGGCATTGCAGCCTGGCCCCAGAGACCTTAGAACATCTGTTGACTGAATGTCCCGCACTAGATCTCCCGGGGGAAGCCAGGGCGGTTGGAGGATCCTTTGTGAGGGAAATGTTGTATGGCTCAGCTCAACAGATGGAGTTGATAGCCAATTTACTAGCCGGGGTCATAAGAGAGTAATCTCAGACCTTCACCAGAATATGTGCGTTAGTTAGTTAGCGGGTCCCTCCTGTTAATGAAGACGGCCGTACCTTCACCCGAAACAGATGATTGGCATCGGTGTCCTGCCAGCTACGCAGCATGATCGGTGTCCTGCCGCCACACAGCACCATCGGTGTCCTGCCTGCTACACAGCACCATCTGAGTCCTGCCTGCTACACAGAACCATGAGTGTCCTGCCTGCGTTACACAGCACCATCGGTGTCCTGTCTTCTACACAGCACTATCGGTGTCCTGCCTGCTACACAGCAGCATCGGTGTCCTATCTGCCACAACAGCACCATCGGTGTCCTGTCTGCTACACAGCACCATCGGTGTCCTGTCTGCTACACAGCACCATCGGTGTCCCTGCCTGCACAAAATCAATGCCCTGTATGCCACACAGCACCATCAATGTCCTGTCTGCCACACAGCACCATCAATGTCCTGTATGCCACACAGTACCAAAATTTGCGATTGCGAGCCTGGAGGGTGGGGCGGGGGGGGGGGGCGGGACTAATTTGGATTCTCATTAAGTGCTACACTTGCATGGGCGCCCGCAGAAAAATTTATAGGGGGGGGGGGG
>CAXITT010000250.1:3435-51501 GCA_964033795.1 Lymnaea stagnalis
TGTAGTGTTGGGGGATTGTAATGTGTGTGGGTGGAAAGTGGGGCGGGGGGGGGGGTTCTTCATAAACGTTTTTTGTTGCAGTAACACGTTGATTAAGGGGGGCTTGGGATAAAAACGAGCGCTCTAGAATTGCACTGGGATACATGCGGTGTCTGGTGACAAGCAGTTGGAGGCCAAGACCATTGGTGACCTCAAGGGGAAGATCGCCTATAGAGTGAAGCAGACATAAAAATAGACAACTAATGAGTCATGTTCGCCGATTGAAATCTTTACAAAATATGTAGAGAATGTTCTAATAATGTAAAAATGTCGTACTTCATGATGTCTTATGAATGTAATCTCACTGTATGTATTACTTAATGCTATCGAGTGAATGTAATCTATTTGTATGTATTATTGTTGTGTTATAAGTTTATAGTATAGATATGACGTCACTGTTTTTGTTATGTTGATGTTCTACTAAACTCGCATTCAAATTTGAAGACTTTAGTTATTTATATGCTCTAGTTTGGATTTTGATGTCTAAAACTTTGCTCAAAATAGTTTTGCAGGGTGTCCCATTAATTATAACTTGAAAAATGACGTAGGAAATATTATGGTATTCAGCTTGACAAAATCGTTGTGTCAGTGACAGAGTCTGAGTCTTTGTATCAGTGACAGAGTCCGAGTCTTTGTATCAGTGGCAGAGTCTGAGTCTTTGTATCAGTGACAGAGTCTAAGTCTTTGTATCAGTGACAGAGTCTGAGTCTTTGTATCAGTGACAGAGTCTGAGTCTTTGTATCAGTGATAGAGTCTGGGTGTTTGTTTAGTAGCTCATATGACACAATAATTAAGACATTTAGCATAGAAATTTATTCAAGCAAGCATTTGATCCATGAAATAAATGTTTTAACTACAACAGAGTTCGCTAGCCTCATAGATCTAACTAAATGATGGTTTAAATGCGGGCCTCAATGGCGGCCTATTTGAAGACCTAAACGGTGGCCAATATGATAGAGTTTCAACAGAGTTTCAATAGAGTTCAATAGAGTTTCAATAGAGTTTCCATAGGGTTTCAACATTTATTACGCCATGAACTTCCTTTCAGTGCCTGTTCATTTCAAACAATCTCCATTAGTAGCAAGACGAATTAGGTAGCGAGATGAATTTGGTAGCAAGACGAATTAGGTAGCAAATCAAATAAGTGAGAAAGACGAATTCAATAACAAGAAAAAACCTATTTACAAAAGTTCTTGACATTAATTATAGTTTAAGGAAATTAAAAACAGTACTATGTATTCCATAACCATTCTCAACCTAATCGAATGTTGGAATCTTGAACACTTCGGCACCTTTGCATTTTCTCAACATCTTTTCTTAAAATAAACTTAAAACTGTCTTCCCTTTAACCACATTCTTTTTAAGTGTCAGAACGCGATCAACAGCTCTCAGACTATCGGGAAGCGGCTCAAATTTCCAATCGAGTCACTAGTATGAAATAGTTGGTCCAGCAGCACTGTCACGTCTAGTGGCCCTGGGATCAATGCCATGGGAGTGTTTCGAAGGGTCAAGCGGTTTCAGCTACGAGTTTTACAGGTCCTGTTTGGACCAGGGCGGGTGCTAATAAAGATTTTGTCGCCCCCACCCCCCGCCCTTCAACTTCCCATTCACACACCGTCACATAATTTAACAGCCACAAGTGGACGAATGACGATGTCCCATGAAGTCCTCTGTGGCGTCTCGCCAGGACATCTCACTAAGGGACTTCACTATCATACTTCACCGCAAGACTTATGTTATTGCCAATCCAAATTAATTCTCTGCATGCGACCTTTCTCTCTTATAGTACACAATGTATGTCCACGTTGCATCCTCTAAATTAGCGATGCTCAGTGTGTGGGTCGCGACCCCTTTGGCGGCAGATCGACCCATACAGGGATCGCACAAACATCATCGGAAAACATATTTATGAAGTATCAACAAAAATAATGTTATGTTTGGGTATCACCACAACATGAGGAACTGTATCAAAAGGGTCGCGGCATTAGGAAGGTTGAGAACCACAGCTCTAACTAAATGACGTAATGTTGTTCACGGTATTTAAGCTCTCGATATACTCTCTGACTGTGACATGATACTGCAAAAATCCTTATTTTGTTACAAATTATTCAGACATTACGTATTCCAATGTTAAAAATTATTTCAATTCTGCAACTTATTATTTAAATGTTACAACGTATACTCATTTTACAACTCATTCCAACTTTGGAACTTCTTCCATAGTTACAACTCATCTCCAACGTTGGAACTTCTTCCATAGTTACAACTCATTCCAACGTTGGAACTTCTTCCATAGTTACAACTCATTCCAACGTTGGAACTTCTTCCATAGTTACAACTCATTCCAACGTTGGAACTTCTTCCATAGTTACAACTCATTCCAACGTTGGAACTTCTTCCATAGTTACAAATCATTCCAACGTTGGAACTTCTTCCATAGTTACAACTCATTCCAACTTTGGAACTTCTTCCATAGTTACAACTCATCTCCAACGTTGGAACTTCTTCCATAGTTACAACTCATTCCAACGTTGGAACTTCTTCCATAGTTACAACTCATTCCAACGTTGGAACTTCTTCCATAGTTACAACTCATTCCAACGTTGGAACTTCTTCCATAGTTACAACTCATTCCAAAGTTGGAACTTCTTCCATAGTTACAACTCATTCCAATCTTAAAACGTATTCCAACGTTAAAAATAGTTTGGATGTTAAAATTCATTCCTATGATCAAAGATAAACTACCAAACATAAAACAATAACCTGCTATCATTTGTTGTAATTATCATATTCATATGTATTGACTCGAGATAAACTCGGTACAAACCAACTCGGGACTTTCCTTATGATTTTCAAGCCAAGATAAACATTTTTTTTGTCGCTTCTCAAATATCTGTACCAGATAAGTTGTCCCCAATATCTTAACGTCATCTAAAGGTGTAACTTCAAGATATCTGCTGTCACTCCACTCCACGAATTGTTCTCAGATTTCAGATCATTTTCCAAAAATCTCATTTTCATTTACTTTTTATTTTTACTCTATTCCTTAACACCATCTCCTCCCCCCTCCCCTCCAAACCCCACTCTCATCCTCTACCCCCCACCCCTATGCAAAGTATTCCTGGCTGTGACTGATTGACACTTCCATTAGTGTGAAAGATGATTTATACAATTTATATTCCTTTTTTAATCCTAAAATAAAATGCATGTTAAGTCTTTTTTCAATGTCGGTAAATGTATAGTCACTAACAGTGATATCAAGAGCGGTATGGGTGAGTCGTACACAAATGATCATTCTAGCGTTATGTAGCTCTCGTCTATGGGAACAGACTTTTAGCATTAATAACTTATTTATTTCTATTAGGAGAATAAAGGTAAAATCTGCGATAAATCTGGATGAACCATATCTCTAATGAAAAGTAGATGACCCATAGCTCTAATGAAGAGTAGATGACCCATAGCTCTAATGAAAAGTAGATGACCCATAGCTCTAATGAAAAGTAGATGACCCATAGCTCTAATGAAAAGTAGATGACCCATAGCTCTAATGAAAAGTAGATGACCCATAGCTCTAATGAAAAGTAGATGACCCACAGCTGTAATAAAAAGTAGATGACCCCATAATTCTAATAAAAAGTAGATGACCCATAGCTGTAATGAAAAGTAGATGACCCATAGCTGTAATGAAAAGTAGATGACCCATAGCTGTAATAAAAAGTAGATGAACCATAGATGTAATGACAAGTAGATGAACCATAGCTCTAATGAAAAGTAGATGAACCATAGCTGTAATGAAAAGTAGATGAACCATAGCTCTAATAAAAAGAGGATGAACCATAGCTCTAATGAAAAGTAGATGACCCATAGCTCTAATGAAAAGTAGATGACCCATAGCTGTAATGAAAAGTAGATGACCCATAGCTGTAATGAAAAGTAGATGACCCATAGCTCTAAAAAAAAGTAGATGACCCATAGCTCTAATGAAAAGTAGATGACTCATAGCTGAAATGAAAGTATATGACCCATAGCTCTAATGAAACGTAGATGACCCATAGGTGTAATGAAAAGTAGATGACCCATAGCTCTAATGAAAAGTAGATGACCAATAGCTCTAATGAAAAGTAGATAACCCGTAGCTCTAATGAAAAGTAGATGACCCATAGCTCTAATGAAAAGTAGATGACCCGTAGCTCTAATGAAAAGTAGATGACCCATAGCTCTAATGAAAAGTAGATGACCCATAGCTCTAATGAAAAGTAGATGACCCATAGCTGTAATGAAAAGTAGATGACCCATAGCTCTCATGAAAAGTAGATGACCCGTAGCTCTAATGAAAAGTAGATGACCCATAGCTGTAATGAAAAGTAGATGACCCGTAGCTCTAATGAAAAGTAGATGACCCATAGCTGTAATGAAAAGTAGATGAACCATAGCTCTAATGAAAATAGATGACTCATAGCTCTAATGAAAAGTAGATGACCCATAGCTCTAATGAAAAGTAGATGACCCGTAGCTGTCATGAAAAGTACATGACCCATAGCTGTAATGAAAAGTAGATGACGCATAGCTCTAATGAAAAGTAGATGACACATAGCTCTAATGAAAATAGAGGACTCATAGCTCTAATGAAAAGTAGATGACCAATAGCTCTAATGAAAAAGTAGATAACCCGTAGCTCTAATGAAAAGTAGATGACCCATAGTTGTAATGAAAAGTAGATGACCCGTAGCTCTAATGAAAAGTAGATGACCCATAGCTCTAATAAAAAGTAGATGACCCATAGCTCTAATGAAAAGTAGATGACCCATAGCTGTAATGAAAAGTAGATGACCCATAGCTCTCATGAAAAGTAGATGACCCGTAGCTCTAATGAAAAGTAGATGACCCATAGGTGTAATGAAAAGTAGATGACCCATAGCTCTAATGAAAAGTAGATGACCAATAGCTCTAATGAAAAGTAGATAACCCGTAGCTCTAATGAAAAGTAGATGACCCATAGCTCTAATGAAAAGTAGATGACCCGTAGCTCTAATGAAAAGTAGATGACCCATAGCTCTAATGAAAAGTAGATGACCCATAGCTCTAATGAAAAGTAGATGACCCATAGCTGTAATGAAAAGTAGATGACCCATAGCTCTCATGAAAAGTAGATGACCCGTAGCTCTAATGAAAAGTAGATGACCCATAGAAAAAGTAGATGACCCATAGCTCTAATGAAAAGTAGATGACCCATAGCTGTAATGAAAAGTAGATGACCCATAGCTCTCATGAAAAGTAGATGACCCGTAGCTCTAATGAAAAGTAGATGACCCATAGCTCTAATGAAAAGTAGATGACCCATAGCTCTAATGAAAAGTAGATGACTCATAGCTGAAATGAAAAGTATATGACCCATAGCTCTAATGAAAAGTAGATGACCCATAGGTGTAATGAAAAGTAGATGACCCATAGCTCTAATGAAAAGTAGATGACCCATAGCTGTAATGAAAAGTAGATGACCCATAACTCTCATGAAAAATAGATGACCCGTAGCTCTAATGAAAAGTAGATGACCCATAGCTGTAATGAAAAGTAGATGACCCCATAATTCTAATAAAAAGTAGATGACCCATAGCTGTAATGAAAAGTAGATGAACCATAGCTCTAATGAAAATAGATGACTCATAGCTCTAATGAAAAGTAGATGACCCATAGCTCTAATGAAAAGTAGATGACCCGTAGCTGTAATGAAAAGTACATGACCCATAGCTGTAATGAAAAGTAGATGACGCATAGCTCTAATGAAAAGTAGATGACCCATAGCTCTAATGAAAAGTAGATGACCCATAGCTCTAATGAAAAGTAGATGACCCATAGCTGTAATGAAAAGTAGATGAACCATAGCTCTAATGAAAATAGATGACTCATAGCTCTAATGAAAAGTAGATGACCCATAGCTCTAATGAAAAGTAGATGACCCGTAGCTGTAATGAAAAGTACATGACCCATAGCTGTAATGAAAAGTAGATGACGCATAGCTCTAATGAAAAGTAGATGACCCATAGCTCTAATGAAAAGTAGATGACCCATAGCTTTAATGAAAAATAGATGACCCACAGCTGTAATAAAAAGTAGATGACCCATAGCTGTAATGAAAAGTAGATGACCCATAGTTGTAATTAAAATTAGATGACCCATAGCTGTAATGAAAAATAGATGACCCGTAGCTCTAATGAAAAGTAGATGACCCATAGTTGTAATTAAAATTAGATGACCCATAGCTGTAATGGAAAATAGATGACCCATAGCTGTAATGAAAAGTAGATGACCCATAGTTGTAATTAAAATTAGATGACCCATAGCTGTAATGAAAACTAGATGACCCGTAGCTCAAATGAAAAGTAGATGACCCGTAGCTCTAATGAAAAGTAGATGACCCGTAGCTCTAATGAAAAGTAGATGACCCGTAGCTCTAATGAAAAGTAGATGACCCGTAGCTCTAATGAAAAGGAGATGACCCATAGCTCTAATGAAAAGTAGAGGACCCATAGCTCTAATGAAAAGTAGATGACCCATAGTTGTAATGAAAAGTATATGACCCATAGTTGTAATGAAAAGTAGATGACCCATAGCTGTAATGGAAAGTAGATGATCCATAATTGTATTGAAAAGCAGATGACCCATAGCTGTAATGAAGTGAAAAATATTTCATTTTGGCTTCTAAGTCATAAGTTTTGTTTTATTTCCTCATATCGGTCATTTATATCAATCGACGAAAGGAAACTAGATCAGAATTGTGGGTCTTAAGGAAAGCAATGAACAGATCTCTAATGGAATAATTCAATTCTGAAAACAGATATATCATAAACAAATCATCAAAAATTATGCCCAGAATGCTCCAACATTATTAGGAAAATGACCATCGTGCCCCAAACACCATCTGAAAAATGCCCGGTATGCCCCAACAACATATTAAAAATGTCCAATGTGCCCCTAAACTTCATCCAGAAAAGACCAGTTAGCTCATGCCTCAAGACAGCACGGTCGAGCAATGAAAACGACAGCATTGCACAAACCCACTCATGCATTCTGGCAACATCGGCTCGTTGAACTCTTGGGAAGCGAGCACAAAATGACTTAAGTCATGACTCACAGGGCCAGGGGAACCACTCACGGGGAGGCCGCTAGTTTTTGAGCTGTTGAGTGCAAAAATTGAGTTTAGGGCGCTCATTTGGCGCACCACCTTGTTCTGTCTCCCGTCATCCTTCCGATGTAGCGAATGTCACAAATCCTTTGACCGTTTGCCGACCGTGTCATTTTGTCATTGAGATTATCGGCGTTTGGGAAAATATCACAGGAATGGCTACGTTATTACTCCAGCAGGAATAACTCTACCCTTTTGAGTCTTTTTTATTCTTTTAATGAGAATAGTGTGTGTTCTTTAAAGGCATTAGGCTGATCTTTCTGAACCACATTCTTGGTTTTGCCAATGAGCTAACCGTTCCTCGCAGAGAATAAAATATTTACAATAAAAATTATTTCATGTTATTTTGGATTCATTTGAAAATGATGTTTGAATGTTAACCCACAAACGGTGACAAGTGCACAAAGGAGTGAATTCGTTACGTTGGCGAAGAGAATCTATTAGAAAGCAGGTTGCCGAAATGGGGTCATAACTTCATCAACCCATTACCACTCCGAATTGCGTGGTCTTCATTTGGCCGTTAAAACGGCTAACGAGGATTATCTGGCAATGTCCGGCTAGCCTGTTGGCCTCCATGGTGTGCATGGTTTCTGTTGGCCACCATGGTGTACATGTTTTCTGTTTACCACCATTGTATACATAGTTTCTGTTTGCCGCCATGGTGTACATGGTTTCTGTTTACCACTACCCTGTTCACAGTTTTTTTGGCCACAACCCTTGTACATGGCTTCTGTTTGCCAAATTCGTGCACATTGTGTCTATTCTCCAACATCTTGTACATATTCTGTCTTAATGTAGCTGATAGGTGGACCTAATTTAACCCAAAGTTTGTCTTATTGTAACCGATAGGTTGGGTTATCGAAAGAAATACACTTTTGTGTTGTGTTCAATCTCTGCCATGACCAATCACTTTCTTGTCTCATGGAGTTGACCCGAAGCCATCTCATCGATGGTGACAGTTCCTTGTCCTTGAAACTAAACGCAAGTCACGTGCAAGAAAGATTTAGTTTGAGTCAAAAAGCCCTCCCCATGTCCTGGTCTTCTTCAGAGACCAAATCTGATTAATTGTGCTTTTGGAGCCACTAGTGGGGTCTCACTGTAGGACCACAGTTTACAATTATTAGTGGACAATCATTACATGAACTTGAGTAGACAATCATTACATGAACTTGAGTAGACAATCATTACATGACCTAGAAAATTATTAGATGACCTTGCAGTTGACAAATTATTAGATGACCTTGTAGTATATAATTATTAAATGACCTTGTAGTAGATAATTATAAGATGACCTTGTGGTAGACAATTTTAGACGACGTTGTATTGGACAATTATGAGTTGACCACATTTCGTACCTATTTTGGATGACCACATGATGGACAGCTGTGACATGACTTCTAGTGGAAAACCTGTGACATGACCTCCTAGTGGACAGCTGTGACATGACTTTCTGGTGGACAGCTGTGACATAACCTTCTAGAGGACAGACTGTGACATGACATTCTAGTGGACAGACTGTGACATGACCTTCTAGAGGACAGATTGTGACATGACCATACAGCCTAGAAGACATTGGTTTTTACACAACCAAGCAAATGTGGTAGGTTTTATTTCTCCAAATGGAATAGCTAATCAAAGTCGATGCAAAGTTTTACTCTATACCAAAGCCAATGTCATGGCATATGGCATCAAAAGTATCGATATCGAAAGGGATTTGAGTTTGAGTGTCCAGTATTCGAATCCACCTAGTTGAGAGTCGTGAAATCGCAGCATGTTCTTTGATTTTAAGGAGCAATATATTCTAAGAATTTGATAACTTTGGTTTCAATAACTTTGATTTCAATAACTTTGGTTTCAAAAGATCTGGGTTCAATAACTTTGGTTTCAATAAATTTGGGTTCAATAAGTGTTAATTTACTTAAGGAGCAATGTGCTTTTAGAATTCAATAACTTTGTTTTCAATAACTTTGGTTTCAATAACTTTTCTTTTTATTAACTACCAATATACTTCAGTTCAGGCGTTCAAGAAGAAATGCTAAATTCGCAATGACGTCATTCGCCGGAGTTTGGGGTTATGTTCTGAAAAAAATTCTCTTTGATAAAGTAGTAGAGAAGATGAATTTGTTGAAGGTTGGTTCATTGACCCCAATGACCGCATAATGGAGTCGCGAGGGATGTCCAAATAAAGAAATGGGCTGAAATAAGTCAAACTGGTCGTGAAATGAATGGCTGGTGTCAAAGTGACTCACATTCTAAGCCCCAGGGTCAAGGACAGGAGAAGTGGAGGGGAAGAGATGAGGTCAGCCGATGTGCTCTCACCTAAGGCGACCAAACATTGTCCCGTATTGTCAAGGGAGACATTGTGAGTCGGGGGGGGGGGGAGGTGTGCAGCATGACCGAAAAGTAATGGGGATAATTGTTTGGGTGGTTGGTGGGGTGGGGGGGGGGTATATGACTGGCTTATCTTCCTACACTGGGAACTTTCACGTAAAGCAAAGGGACGTACTCTTATTCTAATTGTAAGACAATATTGGACGTTTTCAATTTAGTTGGTTTTTTCTGGAGCTGGGTGTTGTTTTTCCATGAACATGTCACGTACATGATTAAATTTATATTCAAATTGTTCGGATATATCAAAGAACAGCGGTTAGTAGGACATAGGGACAATTGGATAGCACTGGTAATTTTCTATGTTAGTGGGACATTGGGATATTTGGATAGCACTGGTAACTCTCTATGTAATGGAATTTCACGATGGACAGCCGTTGTAAAATGAATGATGTCGTCTACGCACTATGTAGGCTACTTACGCCAATCAGATGCTTGCCTACTTACGCCAATTAGATTATATTCTACTTACACCAATCAAATGATACTCTACTAACGTAAATAAGATCATATCCTACTTGCGCCAATCAGAAGATAGCTTAGTTCGCCAATAATAGGGTTATAACTTATAACCTACGACTGGGTGGAAAATCTTAACTTAAAGAGATCGAAAATCATAGAATTCCCCACATTCCCCTGAGCCAAAGATTTCAAACTATAAAAAGTGTCTTTGTATCTCAGCTTCAGAGACGTTGTCTCCTATCATAACTAATAAATAATTTAGGTAACAGAAATATCTCTCAGTTCCTCTATAGACATGAAATGAATAAGGCAGCTAATCCCTTTCATCACGATACATCATCAATTTATAATTTTTACACGAAGTTTTCTACGCAAGATTCCTGAATAAAAACATCAGCACATTTAGCTGTATAAATATACAAGTTGAGAGGGAGAGAGAGCAAGCTATGTGGGTGAGATTTACAATCCTAAAAAATCTTTTCAATGGTTATTTCCGAGACAGAGTAACTTTGATGCACTAAGAACTTGACTGCCTGACTGACAGTGACGTCCGTAATGGTAGGGTTTCACACGTCCAACACATTCACACGTTCCTCCTTCTTAATATCATTACAGTTGAACACAAATCCCAGGCCATGGACAGCGTTCATTTTCATCCAAGTTATTTATCATCTGGTCATACAATAATTCAAAAGACATACATAGCACAACGCCAGAGAAATACAATGCAACCTCCTCACTCAATGCTCACACAGCAAACAAATAGCACGTACTCTAAGATAGTCTAGACACTAAATCTCAGATACAGGAAATTACGTCACAATACGTCACATGCCTCGATGCACCAAAAACCGTTACTGGTCGATAACACCACAGAGGACACACCGCACGCAATATAAAAACCAATTCGGTGCACAACAATTACAAGATGATATCCCTACTCGACAGCGACAAATGTTTGTCTTATCTGGATGTGCATCTGTGAGTTCAATTATAATTCGATGTCTCGGAAACATGGTAGCGTAGTCAGAAAAATGGTAGCGAAGTCAAAAATATGAAAGAGACGTCATAAATATGATAGAGAAGCCAGAAACATAATAGCGAAGTCAGAAAAATGGTAGCGAAGTCAAAAAACTGGTAGCAAAGTCACAAAAATGGCAGTGAAGTCAGAAATATGGTAGCGAAGTCAGAAACATGGTAGTGAAGTCAAAAACATGGTCTTAAAGTCAAAAACATGGTAGCGAAGTCAAAAACATGTTAGCGAATTCATACATAAGAAAAACAAATTTGAAGCTCTAACTTTGCAAACCAACGTGGGTAAAAGTTGTATAACTTAAGTGAGTAAAAGCTTTACTATAGAACATCTATCACTTATGTGACTTACGTACCGTTGTAAGTATTGAGAATGAATTTAATCTCTAATTTAATCATGTTGCTCCTTTACAAATAGTACGCAACAAAAGACGATACCATAAACTAAATACAATAATAAAGACACGATACCTAAACTAGGGCAAATAACAATTTTAATATTTATAAAGTTAATAAAATTACAAAATCAAAAGTAATTTTTTAAAAACTAAAGCTACTGACTTACAGTAAAGTGATGACTTGTGCCGGTACAATGTCGAAAAAAAAGGTACAATGTTGAAAAAAAGTTACACGCTCCCAGAGAGTAAATATAAATTCACAAATCTTCGTCTCGTAATCATCTCAGCAAATACCTCTCTCCCCCGTCAATCCCTCTAGAGGCGTATATATAGCCCGTTTCAGAGACGTTTCTAGAACGGGCTTACACATTGTATTCCTTCCTTGATTAGTCTCGATATTTCTACAGAATTCTAATAAAACAGGCCATAGATTTTTTTTTATTTGTAAATAAGATCAAGGGAGACTACTTTTTTAATAAACACACCCAAAACGCGGTACCGACCTTGGGGTCAGCTTAAGTTCATTCCCGGGGAAAGATGACGTAAACGCTTCGTCTCCCTAACATGCGATTCATGAACAGTGGATTATTTAAACACCTGTTATCCAAAATCTGCAATCTTGTTTATTAAATAATACATTTCACAGAATACACACCTGCAAAAACAACATGACCTCAGCTTTTATTCTAAAGGACAGTCTGTATTTTCGGAAAAGCTCAGTCTTCAGGTGGTAAGCAAAGAAACAGTCCTGGCCTCTTCTTTACATTAATCAGCTGACCCCGATTCCCATTTTATGATTCCTCTACACTGTACTTAATACACTTCACACTAATCAGAATAAATATGTGTGGTAAGAATGTATTGCAGTACTTGCACTAGTGTTTTACGCAAACTTATTAGCAATGTTCGGTTATTCAAACCAAATAGTCTGTTCCCAAATATTTCGAATACACGAATATCTGCAATATTTCTTTCTTTTTTTTAAATTACATTTATGATGATCATTATTCACTGATTGTATTTAGATGATAATTAAAGCATTGTCTGATGTAATGTCTTTAGATGATGATTGTTGTATTGTGTGATGTATTGTATTTATATGATGATTGTAGCATTGTCTGATGAAAGAAGTGGAGAGTAACATAGATTGTATTGGTTAGATGGAGAGCAGCTATTTAATTGGTAAATGGAGAGCAGCTACTTCATTGGTAGATGGAAAGCAGCTATTTCATTGGTAGATGGAGAGCAGCTATTTCATTGGTAGATGGAGAGCAGCTATTTCATTGGTAGATGGAGAGCAGCTATTTCATTGGTAGATGGAGAGCAGCTATTTCATTGGTAGATGGAGAGCAGCTATTTCATTGGTAGATGGAGAGCAGCTATTTCATTGGTAGATGGAGAGCAGCTATTTCATTGGTAGATGGAGACATGTTGATTGCTAGTTGCCAACTGCCTCCAGTTGAAGCCACAGTATTGCTTAAATTTAGGTGTGGCTAGACAAAATCACAGTGGTTTTAGTTGGGGGGGGGGGGGTAAACTATTGGGTACAAGTTTTTGTTTATTTACCTATTGAGATTTAGACAATTTTAGTTTACGCCCTAAAATTGGCTTTACACGTTTACTTGGATTTTTTTTTCTTTCCTCCACACACCAGGTATTTTTTCCAGTTATCAAACAATCACATCTTGACGCCAGTCATTCAACTATCACATTTGGACCCCAGTCATCTAGCAATCACATCTTGACCCTGTCATTAAACCATCACATCTTGACCGCAGTCAATTAACAATCACATCTTGACCCCAGTCATTCAACTATCACATCTTGATCCCAGTCATCTAACAATCACATCTTGACCCTGTCATTAAACCATCACATCTTGACCGCAGTCAATTAACAATCACATCTTGACCCCAGTCATAAAACATTCACGTCTTGACCCCATTTATCAAACATTCATGCCTTGATCCCTACTCACAGTAAACTTACAACATCATGATCACTAGAACTGAATGACACTAGCTATTAACTAAGCAGTTTTTTTGTTGTTTTTTTTTTGGCTTTGTTTTTTTTCCAAATAGCCACCCAATTGCTAGAAAGTGTAATGTATGAAAAAAAGCGATTCACTTTGCCATCAAGAATGGTTTAGAAAGAATGTGACACTATTGTCTGGACGAATCTATGCCTTTCCCCCAGCAATAGTTTTATTTTACAAAATCTTTTTTTTTTTTATCATGCTCCACTCATCAGATACTCATCTGTATAATATCGAGCTAACCACTCAGCACTAGCTGGTGCCAAAATGTGGCATCTACACAATCAGAACTTTTAGCACCTTTTTCTGGTGAGACTCGGTCAACACCAGTACCTGTCATGGCACGCCACTGTCAAACATGTTCTCTGCAAACGTTTCATCACTTGCATTCAGCGCTCGGAAAATTCATTCTTTTTTTTTTTTTTTTTTCTCTCTTTTTTTTTTCATCCTCTAAATAAAATTTTATGAACTGAATCTCTCTAAATGCATTGTGCTTAACAATTTGTAACATTCCATAAAATGGGTTTGAACAGAAGAATATCATCTTTTAAATTTAACTGGTTATTGTAAACATGGCGTAATTTAATTCACATGTCCATGGTATTTTCAGTGAGTGGCATAGTCTCAGGTAGAAGGTAATATGCCGGAAGTGTCAAATTTTTATTTCAGTTTGGACTTGCCGAGGCCGGGCCGGGCCGGGGGGGGGGGNGGGGGGGGGGGGGGGGGGGGGGGGGGGGGGGGGGGGGGGGGTTACCTTGAGGCTACCCGGAGCTTTGTTTCTAAACTCCGGTTGAAAAATGAAAAAGAAGCCACGTGACAATTCATGGGGGTTTTTTCGCTTCGATTTCCAGGACCATTTAATTCGAAAACTGACGTCATTATGATGGCAAAGATAAAAGCCGAACAACAGAACGATAGCCATTCAAACTGTGGTGTCATAAAATTGACTGCATGACGTCATTAAGTGATGAAAACATAATCTTGGAGAAAATTGCCTGAGAGCTATTAACTGCAGTAGATTTCAAGCCAAAGTGAGTTAAGGCTTCTCAAATTTCAGCTCGCCGCCATCAGCGTTTGAATAATGCTTTACTGGACACTTCACTGGACACATGTGTGACAAGAGTGGATTGTTTTAGTTCTGCCACTCCGCATTCCACCCCCATCCCAACTCATCCCCATCTCTCCCCCAAGTCCGACCCATTCACTTTAATCCCAATTTCCGACCCGTTCACATCTCTCCAATTGTTCCTTTCTGCCCCTCCCCTTCCGCACTAAGTTCAATGTTCGTTGGAGGAAAATGTTTACAGCGGAAAACGAAAATATATTTTTTTTTAAAAGCACTAAGTTGTCATTGATAAAAACAATAACTTGTAATTTATAAAAACAATACATTGTCATTTTAAAAAACAATACATTATCATTTATAAAAAAACAATAAATTGTTATTTATAAAAACAATAAATTGTCATTTTAAAAACAATAAATTATCATTTATTAAAAAAATAAATTGTCATTTATAAAAACAATAAGCTGTCGTTTATAAAAACAATAAATTGTCATTTATATAACATTTTAAAGAGAATAGCAACGTGTGGCTTTGGCCGACTACAATGTTTCTTAATGACACCAATGAGTTATCGCAAGGCTGGATACATTTGATGACACGCTTATCATGAATCTAATCTTGTTGGAGCCTCACAGTATTCAATTAGAAATAACGTAATGTTTGGGAAGTTCGCCGCTCCTCGTTGTTAACTGAAATCTTCCTTCCTGTTGTTCACACATTTTGAGACTTAATTAATAATTTTTTTTTTTTTAAAACCATCACAATTTTAAAGACTCTGATAAGACGGTATTAAATACTTATACATCAATATATAAGTCTATAATTTTAATTTAGTTCTTGCCAAGCATCAATATTGGCAATGTATTTTTTCCTTTTTTTCAAATTAGATTTACTCATAAAATCAAAGCTTTTAAGGTAAGGGTAGCATGTTAATTATAAATTGTACGATGCCATCATGGTTTAAAAAAAAAAGGCTGCGGATATTCGGACCCGGGTCCGAGAAGTGAGAGTTTGAGGGTTTTTTTTCAATATATTTAAAAATTATTGTAGGGTTTGTAAGGCAAACTTAGGTATCAAATGAAAGAGAATTGAATGAAATATATGTTTGTAAACTTACTTACCACAAATGACATCTGAATAGAATTTAGTCAAAATGGACCCGGACGCGCATCGCCGCTATTCGGACCCGGGTCCGTTTAGACTCAATGCTATTCGGATGTCTTTTTTTGGTAGTTTATTTTAGTTAAACTGAAGAAGTATATTTACAAATAGATAGTCCATACAATTATCTTTCATTTGATACCAAATTTTGTCTTGCAACCTAACAATAATTTATTTATTTTTTATTCCCAACCTCTCACTTCTCGGACCCGGCTCCGAATAGCCACTTCGTTAAAAATAAAGTTTTAGCATAATTTTAAACGTGCTGGATGCTACGAAACTTGAGTTATAGAAAATAAAAACTTTAAGATATCTGAAAAAATTCATAGTAGTTTGAAATTCCAAAAAATATTTCAACCCAATGAATATTGAGAAATGTATACTTTATATGTATACGATTTTCCTCTGATAAAATCACACATTAAACAAATGATTACCTGTGTAAATAATCTCTCGTCTTATTAGCATAATTTTGCTATTCTCATATAATTGATAAAAAAGACCAGTTTTAAAAATCAACTTAAATGTATAGGCCTTTCTACAAAAGATTTCTTTTATTATTTTTTAACTGGTAAGACTTGGAACTATTTGTAAAAGTTCATTATTTCAGGTAATTTGATTTGTGTGTCTGTGTGGTCCATTTGCGTTCAACATGTCAAATATAGTTAGCCGTGCATTTTCGTGATGAAAACCTTTTTTTTCTGGGACGAATGTATTTAGTTCATTTATTTATCAAGCTTTTCACCCAAAAAAAGGTCTAAACTACACATTTAAAAACCACTTAACTATTTAGTAACTTTTTTTAAAAAGTATTTCTATATCACAACCATGTCAAACAGAGCCATGTCAAGCAGAGCCATGTCAAGCAGAGCCATTCAAAGCAGAGCATTAAAAGGTGATAATTAAAATGTGTCAATATCACAACTTTGAGCCCCTTAATATCCAAGTCCTACTGCAGCCGCAGAGATAATAGGGGCCCATATGATTGCTATATGGTCACGTGACACCTAAATTTTTAATTAGCATATCTCCTGTTGTGATCCGATTAATTGTAGGATGATGCAAAACTAAATTCGGATATGTACTAATATGTATTTTTGCATTTTAAATTATCAAAAAAGGTTATGTGGTGAGGATCATAGAGCCCCATCCCAAGACACTGCCCTCGCTTTTACGCGCTGGGTTGTATCTAAGCGTGGTCCAAATGAATACCCTTGAATGCGCCACAGCAGGAGTAAATCCAGTTTGTGTAAGTCCCCGGACGTCATAATACCTAATTTTCTTGCTGACCGATTGCCTTTCGACTGTCATACTTTGAGAACCTGTGCAACATCAGTTCCCATGGCAGACGGTATGAATGAACAACCGTCAGGTGGGGTTAGCATAGTCAAGCGTGAGTCTTAATTGGTAAGAGACATAGTTACTTATACAGCGATAGTGGCTCTAGGCTAGTGATAGTGGCAACAGGCCAGTGATAGTGTCTCTAGGCTAGTGTTAGTGGCTCCAGGCTAGGTCCATTAGTTGGTTAGATTCGAGCAGCTTTCCCGTCTATTGTGTTGACAAAATGAGCGGGTGGTGTTAGTGCTAATTAGACATCTACGTGTGTGTTGAGATTGGGGAGGGTTCTCAAAATGATGTAAACTGGCAACGAACGTTGTAGGAAGTATCGGAGTGATACATACTCTGGAGAGAGGGGAGGGGAGGGGGTGGATTGTAATCGCAATTCGTGATAAAATCGCAAAACTGAACTACAATAAATTAATAATTTTATTAGGAACGTGAACTGAAAAGTTAGATGTGTGATACAGACAGCCATTCACTTTCCTCGTTAGCCAGGTAAATACAATCATTCCTACACATTCAGCAGAAAGGCTTTGGTCACCATTAAGTATTCTGTTCATTAGTGGGCAAAGGATCAATTTCTGTGGAGAGGAGCTCATGATTAGCGTTGAGTTTGACATTAAAATTTAACATGGAGTGCTTGGCCCAGCATTGTTGACCGGCGCCAATGCTAGTCGATTGATAAAGCTGCATTCAATGATACTGGCAGACGACGATTCATCGGCACACTGGCAGGCGCGAAACTTTCGCCTACGTCGACTGACTGACACTGAATGATTTAGAACAAATGGTTACCGCACATGTCGCTGGAGTCTGGTTAAATTGTTCCATTGACTTGTGACAAAATGCCAGGCGTCCAGGGCTCAGACGGGCGCTATCAGGAAGTGAAGGGGAAACATTCAGGAGGTGACACGCTGTCAATACCAATGGTCAAACTGATCAACCAATGGTCAAACTGATCTACAAGTTGAATTGTCCCTGTGTACGTTTTACAGAGAAGCACATAAATATTTTTGTGGGACTTGGCATGTCCACGTTGGATTGTCTGTGATTTGGAATATTCGAGGTGTAATTTTAGGTTAATTGGAATGTCCGTTAATGATTACTTATTATTATTATTTTTTTTTAACTTTGAAATCTAATACACCATAAGTTACAATGAAGTAATGATGACACCTGCGTAGCTCAGAAACATTGCTATAATGACACCCGTGTATCTCAGAAACATTGCTATAATGACACCCGTGTAGCTCAGAAAAATTGCTATAATGACACACGTGTAGCTCAGAAACATTGCTATAACGACACCCGTGTAGCTCAGAAACATTGCTATAATGACAACCGTGTAGCTCAGAAACATTCTTATGATGACACCCGTGTAGCTCAGGACCAATGCGCTCGGAATTAATTCACGCAAATGGCTGCAACGAAATGAGTAGAGTTGGTGATCCGTGTGGCTGATTACCTGTTCAAAATAACCTTTTTATTGAAATTAGCACATGCTCACGACCATAATAAACAGAAATTATGCTCGTGTCAAACGGCCATTGCAAAATCAGAATAAATCTAAATTTAGCTTAAACCATCTCATGTATCAAGGGACAGCGGGAAAGGGGGGGGTGGTGGGGTATGGTTGGGGAGAGAAGAGCAATGGGAGCACACGTAAGTGAAAGAGTGCATCTTTTGGGGTATGGATTGGTATAAGTATCGGTATATGTATTGGTGTATGTATTGATGTATATTAGTGTAAGTTTTAGTGTATGTATTGGCGTATGCATTAGTGCATGCATTGTTGTATATATTGATGTATGTATTGGTGCATATATTGTTGTATTGTAAGGAAACCGACCTTATCTCAACTTATGTGGATTCATTCATTCTCTCTCACACTCCAACACTCAGGTAACAACAAGTAGACTTGTAGCATTTCAGTTGCATTGGTCTGCTCTACAATCAAAATCTATCTCTACTCATGTCCAGTAAACTCTCCGACTCGCCCTCCGTACGGCTGAGTTCTCTCGACTGACCGCTTCCCGGTCCGGCTGAGCTCTACCCAGTCCTGTCCAACGATCCCTATTTATAAGTCCTGAGCCCATAGAGATTCCTCCCCGGGTATGTAATCTTACTCCCAAATCTCAGGTACTTAAATTTTCCAACCGTCGAAATGGTCATACACCCGCAGTGTAACGGTCGTCCCGGGGAAATCTGTTACGCTAGACCCTTGGTCAGATGCCCGGTAACACTGCTGTGAGATCTGACACTCCAGGCCCTTTGATCAGGTGGTCGGTACCCCCAACCCTTGTCGCACCCAGGTCCGAACACTCCACAGTATACATTGGTGTATGTATTGGTGTATGTATTTTTGTAGGTATTGGTGTATGTATTTTTGTATGTATTGGTGTATGTATTTTTGTATGTATTGGTATATTTGGGTGTTCAAGTACATGTATCAGTGTCATTATGTCTATAGTTTATATTTTGTTTTGATCTGCCTTTGGAGGTGTATGATATCTTAGTGATATGGAAGGTAGTGAGTAGTGAATGTCAAGTCAATTTAAGCAGGATATGAAGAACGACGCCTTGGTGTGATGGTGCGTTTCTAACTGGGTCTACGTGTGTGTATGTGTCTCTAAGAGTGCCTATATGTGTCTAAGGGTTCCTATGTGATGGATCGACTGTGTTAAGAACAGCATGAAAATTCTCAGTATAAATCTTCAGCAGATCTTCATGGTGTGTGTTTCTAGAGTGCCTGTGTGTACGCATGTGTTCATGATTGTTCAATGGCAAGAGAGAGAGTGTGAATCTATGACATCAGAATTATACACTATGTTCAGTGGATGGAAGTTTCAAGCTAAGAAAAGGAAACTCAGGGCTCAAGGGAAATCACTCCGTGCATATCTTATTTTACGACTAACAATCGACAATGTTGTTCTTTACGCTTGAAAACTCGGATATTGTTATTGATAGGCCTGCAGACAAAATGTCTACGCGCAGTGGTTCTAAAAACATGTAAATGTCATCGTTGTCAATAATAAATATAAAAAATATCTGCTGGCTGGACATAATAAAGCATGATTTATACAAACTAACCTAGAACTGTCAAGAGAATTTTTCTTTATTGTCAAGCCATTTTTAGCACTTTTACATGCTTGTCAAAAACAGAGAAAAAAATCAAACTTTATGAATTCAGAGACCTTGCAAATACACATTTTCTGTAAGATCATTTGACAAGGTATCTTATGATATGAAAATAATGTGTTGTTTTTTTTATTATGTATGTTGATATTGACCTTGACCTTTACAGAGTGAGTACTATTTTACTACACAACTACTGAATTCAACCCAACTTGACGCTCCCGAGATTCTTCAAACTATCATAAAATAAAGTTTGTTTGAGATACTAGAATCAATATTCGTTCAGAAAGTATCAAGTTATTGTGACGTATATTGAAAATTGTGATATTGGTGAATCTTATTCACTCACTACCTTCAAATTGGTGCCATACAAAGTGCAAAAAAAGGGGGGGGGGCACGAAATGAGTTCAAAAGTTCCTTTTCATTTACGTTTTTTAGTTGCTTTTTTAAAAATATTCAATAATACTCCAGAACATACAGAGATATTAATGTCTTTGGCGCTGGTCTTTGAGATCAAATCTTTGTTTTTTTTTCTGTTCAATTTCTGCCCTTTCCCCAAAGAATTATAATAATAACAATTATAATATAGTTCATTTCAAAATACGCGTCATCCCTAATTAAGGCTCAAAACGCAATAAAATACAAAATCTACATACAAGCCAATGGACAATACAAGCCAATGGGCAATACAAGCCAATGGACAATACAAGCCAATGGACAATACAAGCCAATGGGCAATACAAGCCAATGGACAATACAAGCCAATGGACAATACAAGCCAATGGACAATACAAGCCAATGGACAATACAAGCCAATGGACAATACAAGCCAATGGACAATACAAGCCAATGGACAATACAAGCCAATGGACAATACAAGCCAATGGACAATACAAGCCAATGGACAATACAAGCCAATGGACAATACAAGCCAATGGACAATACAAGCCAATGGACCATACATGCCAATGGACAATACAAGCCAATGGACAATACAAGCCAATGGACAATACAAGCCAAAGGACAATACAAGCAAATGGATAATACAAGCCAATGGACAATACAAGCCAATGGACAATACAAGCCAATAGACAATACAAGCCAATGGACAATACAAGCCAATAGACAATACAAGCCAATCGACAATACAAGCCAATGGACAATACAAGCCAATGGACAATACAAGCCAATGAACAATGCAATAAAATTTACATCGAGGAATATGAGCAAGCTCCGTGGAAAAGAAGGAGATAGACCACATCACCGCAGCAGGTGAGGGCAAAAAAGATGTGTTTTAAACTCAGTTTTGAAAGACTGCAGTGTCTGGCTGTTTCTGAGAGCGACAGGAAGGCCGTTCCAGATACTTGGGCCAGCAAAAACGAAAGTGCGCCTTCCGTATGTCTCAAGGTGGACTAGCGGTATCCAGAGTTTGGCACTATCGGATGAACGGAGTGATCTACTGGGTACTTAAGGCGTCATGAGAACTTTGAGATAGGACGGCGCCAGGTCATGCCAGCAGCGGTAGCACAGAGTTGCAATTTTGTACTTTATGCGAGCGTGGACCGGCAGCCAACGCAACTCTCAGAAGTGTTTTAGCATAGTCAAACTTGCGTTTGCGCAGAACAACGCTAGCCGCATTATTCTGTGCATTCTGAATTCCATCCAGCAGCGTAGCAAAAAAATCGCCTTGCAAAGCATGTAAATGTTATTTTCCATAGTTATTGCTCTGTCTAAGTAGACACCCAGGTTTCGCACTGTTTAAGCAAACTCAATCTGCACACCTGAGAGAGTAAGGGATTGTGTGTTAATTACAGAATTTTGCTTCTGAGCAGTAGCCATGGGGATCAGCTTGGTCTTTTCATCATTCTATTTGAGCCTGTTGATTGTCATCCAGTGCTTAACTGACTCCCAAGGTCTTCTGTGTCATACTAAGAAGCTGAGGGAACTGAGTGGGGATCACAGACTTCTGAAGTTAGGTATCATCCGCGAACATGTGATGTAGCATGTCCAACTGCTTGATAACTTCCCCCGGGGGCTAAACGTACATAGTGAAAAGCAATGGGCCTAGGACCGAGCCATGGGGTACTCCGAATTCGATAATAGATTGCTTCGAGGTCCAGCCATTTGCGATAACTGATTGGACCCGATTTGTCAGATACGAGCGGAACCATCAAAGGACGATATCGTAGATACCGAATGTTTTTTTCTCAGACGTTGGAGAAGTATCCAGTGGTCAATATTTCTGAAATCATTCCTTTCATTTTAATCCTTTGGCTACAATTCCAATAAGGAAATTGTGTGCTTACTTTGCAATCTAGATTGACCCACTTCGTTATAGAAAATCCCGGCCAAAAAATCAGAGAAAATTTCACGCCCGATTAATCACAAGAAAATCCCTGATAAATCAAATCAACAGACAGATAACAACGGAAAGAGGAAGCAAACTCATTAATATAGAGCGATTAGCTCATTAATATAGAGCGATTAACTCATTAATTTAGAGCGATTAACTCATTAATATGGAGCGATTAACTCATTAATATAGAGCGATTAACTCATTAATATAGAGCGATTAACTCATTAATATAGAGCGATTAACTCATTAATATAGAGTGATTAACTCATTAATATAGAGCGATTAACTCATTAATATAGAGCGATTTCCCCTTAACCAATATACATTAAATCATTTACTTTTTTAATGTTGAGATCGGCCGTGGCGCCCCATAAAGACCGCTATGACTGTTATAGGGTTCAATGTTGAGATCGGCCGTGGCGCCCCATAAAGACCGCTATGACTGTTATAGGGTTCAATGTTGAGATCGGCCGTGGCGCCCCATAAAGACCGCTATGAGTGTTATAGGGTTCAATGTTGAGATCGGCCGTGGCGCCCCATAAAGACCGCTATGACTGTTATAGGGTTCAATGTTGAGATCGGCCGTGGCACCCCATTAAGACCGCTATGACTGTTTAGGGTTCAACTTAAAAATGAGTCCTGTGATACAAACACTTGACTTAAAAGAGTAAGCCAACCATTGAAAACTGCTGCACTAGAGCCCACAATCGGTTTGATTGAGCGCAAATCTGGCATCATATTTCCCATGGTATCTGCCTTTCAACGAGTCAGTCCATATCTTGACTCCATCTTGTCTGCATCTTGTCTGCATCGTGTCAATACATCAATACATCTGGAATACAAGACTGGGTCGTATTCATAGTGTATAAGTAGACAGAACAGACTCTAGGAAAGTGTAGACAGATCAGACTCTAGAAAAGTGCCTTATGTTCATATTTTTCTTAACTAACCGCCAAGTTTATCATAAACCTTTTAACCACCTAGACTGAGCCTCATCAAGAGCCTCGTGTTCCCGTATTGTCAGCCTTACCAAGAGCCTCGTGTTCCCGTAATGTCAGCCTCACCAAGATCCTTGTGTTCCCATATTGTCAGCCTCACCAAGAGCCTCGTTTTCCCGTAATGTCATGAATGCCCACCTATCACGACCCTCGCTCTCTGCTCATTGTTTCCTCTACAAATCGGCCTCTCGCTTCGTTCCGTGGTCTTTCGTAAAGCTTCCGAAGCCAAATGCAATCAGCGAGCCCATAAAAACGTTGCGTGAGAATCCACGGTCAAGTATCGCGGGTTGCGTGAGCCCTCGACTATTCCTCATAACTAGCTACCTCCCCATGCGTGCCTGCTCCACATCGGGGTCCTGTTATGGTCGTGGACATTAAAGCTTTATCCGTGTCAGAAAATTGGTTGCGTATTGACTCTCTGGAACATAATAGCATGTAAATTGAGGCTAGCATTATACCTGGCTGCTTGCGAGATTTAAAGAGGACAAGATTCAATAGAACATTTTGGAAAATGTCAAATGCAAGTTTATTGTTTGTTAAAACTAATTGTGGTTTACCATAATGGGCACGGCGCCTTCCATATGTAATTCTAGCCTTGTAATGGGTACGGCAACTTTCATATGTTATTTCACCATTGTGATGGTGCGGAACCTGTAACGTTTTATTGTAGCACTGTATGGGTACCAAAACTTTCATATGTTAGTGTAGCATTGTATGGGTACCAAAACTTTCATATGTTAGTGTAGCATTGTATGGGTACCACACCTTTCATATGTTAATGTAGCATTGAGTCTGAAAGTTTGGTGAGTTTTAATTGATAACGGTCAGTACAAATTGAAATGCTGGTGTCGTATGTTTATGTTTGAGATGGAGGGGGTGTGTATTTGTGTGACAATTTGATATGCATGTGGATGATGAAAGAGTGTGTGTGTGGTGCAGAGAGTTATACTTTTATGATAATCCAGGTTAACCAAACGGCAATTTGCTGTCTTCTCGGATACAGGCATCAAATTGCCATTAAAATAAAGAGTTTAATTTTTTACTATGGTTTGTGCATGGAAGAAGGCTTCTTGCCGACATACGTTCGGTATTTTGTAGCGTCCTTTTTTAAGGTTTTCCCATTTTGATGTTGCTTATTTCCTTTTACCTATCCTGATCGCAGTCTCTCCCCCCCCCCTCCACCCTTTATTACCATAACTGGATGCAATCGTACATGCTCACAACCATGACCGTCGCCTCTTGGTTGAATCAAGGTTGGCATCAAAGAACTATTCCCTTAGGGTTGTACTCAGAGCTCCCTTTCACAGACTGGCCGCCTATTCCCAACAGGGCTGTACTTACAGTTGCCTATCACATACTTGTGGCCCATTCCTTCAACTGCCTGAGAAGCTTACAATGAAATTAGTGCAGGACATTTTTTTTCCCTTGAACTTTCAAAGTCAAGGCACGCGCAGAATCGTGTCGTTCTATTACAGTATCGATTACTGGTTTTCCTAAGAAAATTGGTGAGAGCTTTTACATTATCTGGTGGCTTTTTTTTTCTTCGTCCCCTGCCCCCCGGGGTGGCGTTTTTAAGACAATGCTTTGGCGTGGCACGACCGGGCTAACAGGGCGTAATGAAGGGGAAAATATGTCGTACAACTTGGTCATTAAGCCAAGGGTTCCCATTCACTAGGGAGATGACCCCCCCCCCAACCCCAAACACCATCGAGCGATTCAAGGGTGTTGTGGCCCCACCGCAGGATGTACCCCTTCTGCTGTTGTCTAATAATTTAATTGCATATTAAGTTTTCAACAAGGAACACGAACTTATGCTCTGTGTATTCAAACAATGTTGTGTTTTATTGCCAAAGTCGGAAATAATGCCTGCTCTAATTTGTAAAAATATTAATGAGCATATCAATGAGACTTTGTTGTACAGCAACGGTTCTCAGTCTGTTGGTTGCGACTCCTTGAGAGGGTTGCATGACCCTTATAAAGGGGTCGCCTAAAACCAGTGGATAACGCATAGTACCAACACATATAATTGTATGGGTTGGGGGGGCCACAACAGGAGGATTTGTATTGAAAAGTTCCGGCATTAGGGTTGTTGATAGCCACTGTCCTACGGTGGGCCCAATCCAACACAGCACTTCTTTTTCCGTTTTTTTTTTTTTACAAGAAAACGAAGAAATTGGGTCCGATCTTTTTCCTTTTTTAAGACGAACCGTCATAGCAACCAATGAAACATTGTACATTGATCAAGATGGATGCGTTTTTAAAACTTCATTTTTGTAGAAATCAGTGTCAGGTCGCAGAGTTCAATCCCATTTCTAGAATTCTTCAACTCTGACTTAATCAATGGAAAGGTCTGTGCCCTTGAATCGTACGCCAGTATTTATTGGTATTAAATAACTGCGTTACGGGACACATGCATGACGTTAAACAGATGTCGTACACAGATGGTTTCCTGTGAAAATTTACAGATGAGTGACTGTGCCATGTCATTGTATTGTACTGACAATACCAGAAGAACATCAAACCTGTGGATTTATAACGCTAGAAAAAAAAAATATAATTAAATATCACAAAGGAAACAATTCTACATCCTGCAGCGTTAATGAGACGAGGGGGGAGGGGAGTGTGTGTGTGGGGTGGGGAGAGGGGAGGAGATGAGCTTCTTCCTTCAAATCACAAATTGTGGAACCCCAGTGTCAAAAATAAATAATCAACAGCTGGCTTGTTAAACAGCCACAGTTGTCATTGTGACTGTTGCTGTCAGTTTGAGACCAACATGTCAAGTTGTAACATAAAACAGCCCCAACGACCACGCCCCTAGTGTCTCCTATTGTTGTATAAGTAACCTGTGAGTGTGAATAAATATGACCCCCCCCCCAATGTAAGCCGTATCTTGGGCTCACTCTGTTAGAGGACACACACTCTCGCGTTCTTAACAATGGGTTCTCCCCCCCACCCACCCCACTCCCAGTCTCTTAGCATGACTCATGCCCAGGTCTGTGACATGGGGACAGGGGACACGGATCTGTGGTGGTGTCACGGTTTGGGGGTTGCAGGTTGGCCGAAGCAGATTTGTCATCTTGTCATCTCAATTTTGAGCTATCCATCTGATCATGCAGAGCATTAGGTAAACATTACTTTAGTCATAACTAGTCCAAGTGGGAATTAACTTTAATGTAGAAATTACTAGTCAAAGTGTGAATTACCTTTTACGTAGATATTACTAGTCCAGGTGGTAAATACCGTTTCTGTAGACATTTCTAGTACAATTGGTGCTTTGGCCCGTGTGTTTCCCTAATTTGCTCTCTTCAACGTATCTTTGTAGCGACCACCACTTGCCTCCCCCCTTTTTATTTGTTTTGCTATTGAAGTCATCGATTTCATAGCGCTGTACCAACCCAACCCCTCTCTTGTTTGGGAAAATGTTGTTGAAGCTCTATTTGTAATAAAAAATGTTGTCAGGTGATACAATGTAACATCTATATAGAAGCCGGCAAAGACAGGCTTAAAATAGTGTACTGAAATTAACAATACGAATTCTGTGCTCTTAACCACACACCAAACTGGTTTCTCACCAACCCACCAAACTGGTTGCTCACCATCCCCACCATACTGTTTGCTCACATCCCCATCAAACTGGTTGCTCACCATCCCCATCAAACTGGTTGCTCACCATCCACCACCAAACGGGTTGCTCACCATCCACCACCAAACGGGTTGCTCACTATCCACCACCAAACGGGTTGCTCACCATCCACCATCATACGGGTTGCTCGCCATCCCCTTCCAAGGAAGCTTGGTCTGAGTTTGTCCCCATCCCTGTGTACCCCCGGGACACAGGTTATTTTATCAGCCACATGTTGATGTGCCCGAGGGTTCCCCCCAGTCGCCTGTGACCTCTTTCTTGAAGACAAATCGACGAATTTCAGACTAGGAACAAAACAGACCCTAGTGATAACGTGCAGCATCGGTGATATTTTTTCGTAATATAATCTGGAACTCTAAAACAATTTATTCTGCCATCGTACGTGTGAGGCTTTCACGGATGTTGAAAACAATGTGTTCTTGGATTGCAAACCTAGCTAGAGCCTGGGCTGCCGCATCAATGAAGATACACTGTGTTACCCTTACGAGGTTCTTTGTCTAACACGTTGAGAATCTCTGGATTTATTTTTTTTTAATGTAACGATCATCTCTTATATATTTATATTAGCTTCTGGTGTGTCCTGCCTCCCAACTTCGCATGTCATATATTAAAAGTACTGTCTGAAAAAAGGATGTCATCCAGGACGTGTGACAGCCAGGGGGAGGTGACTATTATATTAATCATTAAGTGGCCACGGGTATGGTGTAGTACTGTCTGTAGGACTGTTCGTAGGCCTATTGTTTAAAGGCTGCTGGGTAGGGTGTAGGACTGTCCCTCGGCCTATTTTTTTAAAGACAGGTAAGTAGGGAGTAAGGTTGTCTGTAGACCGGTATGGCATACATTGTAGAAAATGAGAATTTAACTCTTTTTTTAAAAAGACTTTGACCCACGGGGTATTTTCTCAAAATACCCGGACCCGATGTAAAAAATCTGCACCCGGTTAAGCCCTGGTTTCCTATATTTTTTTGCGCCAAATTTATTTGAACAAAATTTTTATCAAACTCCCAGAGTTCCATCTCTTTCAGGAGAACGTCGGAGACCGATTCGTCAGACAATCAGATTTTCTGGAATCCATTAAGATCGACAAGGCAGCATGTTTCATCAAACCGTTTTTTTCCCGCCAAATCCTCCCTGTTGATCCAGTTCCTTCCCCTTGCTCCGGGTTTTCAATTCATTATTAATCAATGGGGAGTTACTCTCCGGGCAAAGAAGGATAACTGCTAACATTGGAACCCTGGGGTGGGAAGGGAAACCTCTTAATTGGACAGAAGCGACGAAGGAGTTTGGGATGATACACCATACTTTCTAGAAGCAGCAGCAGACACACATTAGAGTTGGGTGGAGTCTTTAGCTGGAGTCGACCAGTTTTCCCAGGACTGACAGCGATTAGTTATATATGTTTTTTTTGTATTTATTTTAATTCAAAAAAAAGAATAACATATTGATGACGCAATGGGAATGGGAATTACTCCATCCCAAACGAGATGAAAGGACGGAAGCTAAAAATTAACTATTGTTAGAATGACTCTATACCTGGACTCTATATCTTGACTCTACACCTGTACTTAAAAAGTCGACTTAAGTGAAGCGTACCCAGTCATAAACATGTGGTGAATGCTGAATTGATTGACATTTGAGGGGCCCCCACTAGAGCACATCATTGACAAGTGTGTAGATCACAGAAACATAACTCATTGAGATGATGTATGGTTGTTGTTGCCCCACTAGAGCACATCATTGACAAGTGTGTAGATCACAGAAACATAACTCATTGAGATGAGGTTTGGTTGTTGTTGCCCCACTAGAGCACATCATTGACAAGTGTGTAGATCACAGAAACATAACTCATTGAGAGGATGTTTGGTTGTTGTTGCCTCACTAGAGCACATCATTGACAAGTGTGTAGATCACAGAAACATAACTCATTGAGATGATGTTTGGTTGTTGTTGCCCCACTAGAGCACATCATTGACAAGTGTGTAGATCACAGAAACATAACTCATTGAGAGGATGTTTGGTTCTTGTTGTTTTCTTACACTGAATAGAAGTTACCACTATTCTCCTCTCAGAATAAAACTCATTATTCAGCAATGGGGTACGTCCAATTTGTCTATTTGAACAGAGTTACCTGCCCGTGTAGGGGGCCCACTTTTTAAATATTCGGGTCGATTCTAAAAAGCCATGTTTATAGTTTCTTAACTCTGCTCCAGTAATTTGAACGTAGTTATTTTAAAAAAATGCCCATAATTATACTTTTTATTAACTAACATGATACCATATGAATAATTCTTTACATCTCTAGGGTCGGGTCCACGACCAATGATACGAGAGCGGAAACAACGTGACCCGCTCCCGTCACTCACTCCCCCCACCCCCAACGCATTTTTCCCCTTCCGATCGTATCCCATGGAGACATTTATCTTTCGAGACATCAATTTGTATCCACTGAATAATCTTTTGTCATTATTAGTTTGGCGGGCTATTCATTACTTTACCTAACATTTCTGGCCTATGAACATGTATTAAGTACCATTCCTTATTCCTACACGCATGACGTTCTTTCAAACATAATGTGTCACCAAGCAATTAACATGATCTATTTGCTTCTCTAGATCGGCGCGGTGTTAAAATAAATCTTAAAACTCGCAAAAGGGGGGGGGGGTGGGGGGCATTAACCCCGGACGTAATAATGTGGAAGTGTTGAGTTATCCCCCCCCCCCCCCCCCCCCAATGTTAACCGTTGGCAGTCAAGACGAGACTTGGAGAGCACTGACGCTGAGATTTGTTTGCTAAAGATTGCATTCTGCACTTGCCATTTCACGCCCGTCCCAGATTTGTGTCTTCGGTGTGATATCAATGTGACCAGTAGACAGATCAAGCAAACAGATGGTGAGATGGAGATTTTTTGGGGGGAGGTCAGCTGATAATGACCACTGGAGTTCGAGCATTGTTAGGTGAGAGGGTGGATTAGGAAATAGATTTTGGATTGGGTGGAGATCAGTCACGTGACAGATAGGCTTCTGTATAAGAGTCGAGATGAGTCATTGGGGCGCGGGGGGGGGGGGGGGGGGGGGGGGGTCGGGCATTTCAATGATATGTGGTCTTATTGTAAGATTACAAGGATAAAGTGGAGGCTTATTGAGATGTTATTACAAGGACAATGGGGATATTGGAATATTACAAGCACTTGGCTTGGTGGGATATTGCAATGATTATAAGGCAGATGATAAGTCACTTGAAATAAGGGTCTCTCGGTATAAGAGTCGAGATGAGCTGAGTCATTGGGGGCTTATTGGGATATTACAAGGATAAGGTGGCTTATTGGGATATTACAAGGATAAAGGTGTGTATTGGGTTTATTACAAAGATAAGGATGAGAGAGATACATTATATAATGATAAACATTGTGTTGAATAATATTTGGTCTAAAAAAATTGATAATATCAAATTCAAATAGGAACTGAACGGTTCAAAAGAAAATATCATTGAAATCCTGATTCGGGGATTTTAAAAGGCATCGTCAGGATGTCCAGTTATCACCTGGTTAGCTCTCTTTAAGCTGAACCCGAACACTAGACCGAAACAACCGGACAAATAAGTGACCGCTTGGTGGTGACCAAGAACAAAAGGACATAGCAATATCGGAACAATGAGTCACACTGGGACATTGGTACCCACAGTTCACTGGTAAGATGGTTGGGGTCACATTTAAGAAACGCCACTTTTGAAGTGCTTACACTCAACAGAGGATAAAACATTGAGCGGCCTAGAAATAGGGTGAGGGTGAGAGGGGTCACGGTCCACACCAGGCCGTATATTTTTCTATATATGAAGGGACGAAATTTTTCGGCCAACTGCATAGTTGTTTTTTTTTACTTGGTAGATGGGCAAAAATTTCGGCCCAACCCAATCGGCACTTAACCAAGGAACGCCCCTGCGCGGGTCGAATTATGAATATTTTTTAAAAACATTTTTCCTGAGTTTTAAGCTTAGTTCAATATTGAAGTCACAGTAGATATCTTCGAAGTTGACAAATAACGAGTTAGTCAGAAACATTCTAATGTAGCCAACAGCTGTGTGCTACTCTAAACAAGATTCATTGATTATATCCTTTTAACATTCAATGAATCTAACGGTTTTGATCATACTGAATATAATGACACACTTAAGCTGCAGCGACAACTTAACAAAAGTAAGTTTTTTATTGTATCAGAATGAACTAGACTTTAAAGCCCGTAGATAGTTTTTCGTCATTCCGTCACTAAGCTTTTTATTCCATCCGACCGCTATGCGTCAATATTTTGGTCACGAAATTTGTCGAGGAATTCGATGCAGGATGCGCTGCACTACAGCAAAAATATTGGGTTAACCGAATCACTGGTGTACGTGAGTGCCCGCCAACACAAACCCCTTGTTCACGCCACTCAAGGGATGACCTGGTCCGCCACCCTTAATCTCCTTATGTCGGAGAATGGCAGATATCAGGCGGAGAGAGCCACTTGAATTTTCTCAGACCTTTCAGTATAATTGCTAAGGTGAGCAGCTAGTCGATGTCCCAGCATACTAATATCGGTGTATGACAAGGCGATGTCCCGGCATACTAATATCGGTGTATGACAAGGCGATGTTCGACAGGATAAATTTTGACAGCAAGATGTTTGACGCGATAATGTTTGGCGGAAAGACATTGAACAGGTCGATGTTTGACAGGACGATTTTTGACAGGAAGATGTTTGACATGAAGATGTTTGACAGGAAGATGTTTGACAGGAAGATGTTTGACAGGAAGATGTTTGACAGCAGATGTTTGACAGGAAGATGTTTGACAGGAAGACTTTTGACCGGAAGATGTTTGACAGCAGCTGTTTTACAGCAGATGTTTGACAAGAAGATGTTTGACAGGAAGATGTTTGACAGGAAGATGTTTGACAGGAAGATGTTTGACAGGAAGATGTTTGACAGCAGATGTTTGGCAGGAAGATGTTTGACAGGAAGACTTTTGACAGGAAGATGTTTGACAGGACGATGTTTGACAGGAAGATGTTTGACAGCAGATGTTTGACAGCAGATGTTTGGCAGGAAGATGTTTGACAGGAAGACTTTTGACAGGACGATGTTTGACAGGACGATGTTTGACAGGAAGATGTTTGACAGGAAGATGTTTGACAGGAAGATGTTTGACAGGAAGATGTTTGACTGGACAATGTTTGACAGCAGATGTTTTACAGATAGATGTTTAACAGGACGATGTTTGACAAGACAATGTTTGACAGGACGATGTTTGACAGGACAATGTTTGACAGGACAATGCTTGACAGGATGATTTTAGACAGCAAGATGGTTGACAGGAAGATTTTAGACATGACGATGTTCGACAGATGGATGTGTGACGGCAAAATGGTTGGCAAGACAATGTTTGGTAGGAAAACGTTTGATATGAAGATATTTGAACTGACACTGTTTGACAGGTCTGTGTTAGACAGGTCAATGATTTACAGAACAGGACAATGTTTGACATGACGGTGTAGAACAGGACGTTGTTGGTCAAGACAATATTTGACAGGACAATGTTGGACATGACGATGTTTGACAGGACAATGTTGGACATGACGATGTTTTACAGGACAATGTTGGACATGACGATGCTTGACAGGACAATTGTTGACTGGAAGAATTAGCGATTACATGTCAATGACATAGTAGATTGACATGGGATAAATGGTGAATCGTGTATCGACAGCAAAGTGTAAATGGATATCATCAAACTAATTATAATGAGAATCAAATGTATGCTTTTTCCCTGCGCCCCCTAACTCTATCCATACACCTCTGATAACCGAGCCTGGAGATTAATGGATGGTGTCAAAAGGGCCAGGGAAAAGTGCACAAAGTTTGGGTAGCCATTAAGGAGAAGACATGTATGGCTATCAACATCCTTAGGTCATGATGTCTAACTTGGACGTCATTGCATCATGTCTCGAACTTAATTCCCTAGTGTGGTGTGGGGGGGGGTCGCTTGGAGGGGTCGGTATATATTTCCAAAATTGTTTGCTATTTAAGTGACTTAATTTTAATTTTTCAATCTTCTCGGCTCATGTTTTCTAATATGTAAATAGTAAAAATGCAAATTTGTTTGCGTCAAAGATTAATTTTTTAGTCATTGCATCATGTCTCGAACTTAATTCCCTAGTGTGGTGTGGGGGGGGGGGTCGCTTGGAGGGGTCGGTATATATTTCCAAAATTGTTTGCTATTTAAGTGACTTAATTTTAATTTCTCAATCTTCTCGGCTCATGTTTTCTAATATGTAAATAGTAAAAATGCAAATTTGTTTGCGTCAAAGATTAATTTTTTTAGAATTATTTATTTAATTGATTTTTTTTAAAACTTTATTATCACCAATCTTGTTTTGGGATATCATAACTATAACTAATGTTAACAACACATGAAGCATTCGCGTGTTTTGTAAACAAGGTGGGACGGAGGGTCACAGAAGCAAAGTATTATTTTAACGTAGGCTCCTCTCAAAACTCGGTGATATGAGATTCAGATGAACGTTTTCGGCTCTCGTGAAATCCCATTTCGGCTCACGTGATTTAATTATCTCCCACAGCCATTGTCATCACGTGACCGGAAATAGTATATTTGTTTGACCTCGGACGTTAACCAGTAACGGGTCCTGTTGTATGTCCAAGATCAACCACAAACATCCATAAAATGCCTGGCCACTTCAAACGCACTGTGGGTTATTGATTTCTCTCTCCACTGATCAACACTTCTTCCCTTCCCAGGACCTTGTTTTCTGATGATTAAATGCATGAGGAGAAACCTTAAGGTCGAAGAGAACTATAAGGGCTATAACTACAAGTGTTATAACTACAAGTGCTATAACTACAAGTGCTATAACTACAAGTGCTATAACTACAAGTGCTATAACTACAAGTGCTATAACTACAAGTGTTATAACTACAAGTGCTATAACTACAAGTGCTATAACTACAAGTGCTATAACTAAAAGTGTTATACGACAAGTGCTATAACTACAAGTGCTATAACTACAAGTGCTATAACTACAAGTGCTATAACTACAAGTGCTATAAATACAGGTGTTATAACTACAATTGCTATAACTACAAGTGCTATAACTACAAGTGCTATAACTAAAACTGTTATACGACAAGGGCTATAACTACAAGTGCTATAACTACAAGTGCTATAACTAAAGTTATACGACAAGGGCTATAACTACAAGTGCTATAACTACAAGTGCTATAACTACAAGTGCTATAACTACAAGTGCTATAACTACAAGTGCTATAACTAAAAGTGTTATACGACAAGTGCTATAACTACAAGTGCTATAACTACAAGTGCTATAACTACAAGTGCTATAACTACAAGTGTTGTACGACAAGTGCTATAACTACAAGTGCTGTATGACAAGTGCTATAACTACAAGGGCTATAACTACAAGTGCTATTACTACAAGTGCTATAACTACAAGTGCTATAACTACAAGTGCTATAACTACAAGTGCTATAACTACAAGTGCTATAACTACAAGTGTTATACGACAAGTGCTATAACTACAAGTGCTATTACTACAAGTGCTATAACTAAAAGTGCTATAACTACAAGTGCTATAACTACAAGTGCTATAACTACAAGTGCTGTATGACAAGTGCTATAATTACAAGTGCTATAACTACAAGTGTTGTACGACAAGTGCTATAACTACAAGTGCTGTATGACAAGTGCTGTATGACAAGTGCTGTATGACAAGTGCTATAACTACAAGGGCTATAACCGCCAGTGTTATAACGATAGGTGCTATTACTTAAAGGTTATCTGCTGTAAAAGTCCGGCAATTTCATCGGGGGACAAAGACATGAATTTTACAAAATAAAATCTGTGGTAATTATCAAAGTTTGAGCTCAAAAGAGTTTGGCTTCTAAACGCGGAAATAACGGTTGACATGTTCTTTCGCTCTGTTTCTGAAACGACAACTTAACTTTAGTTGATATTTCTGTCAAATTTAAAATGTAAAAAAAAAAATCTCCCATAACCCAATCGATGTTATCTTATCTTATATTTCTCAATTCTACACATTCTCTCCATCATTGTCAGACTCTTTCTCTTTTCGCTCCCATTTTAAGCTTTCCAACTCTGACCCAAACTAATTTATCTTCATTCGAAACATTGATTTTACAATTATCTCCCCCTTTGACCTCTGGACCTTCCCATCATTCAAATCCACTAATCCGTTTGAAATTAATCGAAAATAAGATTTAAAATATCAAATTTTCAAACGCACAACTATTATTCTGACATGAAAAATTCCTTCCATCTCTTTCCTTACTATTGCTCTCTAGAAAGGGACTTATTTCGACATCTATCATCAAAATGTAACCATGTTGTACGCTACTAAAAGAAAACAAATTCTTTTCAGTAAAACAAAATCTGGGTTTCCGAATAAGAGCGTCACACGTTAGGTGTACAACATGCTTCAAATATTGGTTAGGTGTACAACATGCTTCAAATATTGGACATTTCAGTGAATGAAATATCTCAGATAAACATCGTAGCATATCGCATGGCTGCAGTGTTAAATACTATACAGTACCATACCATACCATATCATACCATACAATACAATATTATACAATAGCCAATAATAACGTCAGAATGTTCAGTAACTTTGTTCTATAAATACTCTGCTATTGTAGAAGTGAATAGCAGCTCGAACTGTGATCGATGGTGTAAAACTTGGTGTTGTTTATCATGTGTAAAAGAGTATGATGTCATTAGAAAAAAAAAGTTTAAAAAAAAAAAATTGATTAAATAAATAATTCTAAAAAAATTGCTCTTTGACGCAAACAAATTTGCATTTTTACTATTTACATATTAGAAAACATTAGCCGAGAAGATTGAGAAATTAAAATTATGTCATGTGTAAAAGAGTATGATGTCATTAGACATATCTCGAGGGGTTATGTTGCTTCATTCAACAAACATTTAGTTTACGGCCTATAAACAACGTGTATAAAACCATGTAAGTTCAAATAATAGACGTCATACTAGACGTCATAATATGCGTCATTCTATACGTCATTAAATTATCACAATTCATTCGACTAAATGACATTGCCAATGTGCTGATCATATGCGCCTTGGAGATGGAGATTTTGTGATAGCAGGATACTGGGATACGGCTGCAACTACGGTTAAACAGGCCAGGGAAGTGTTGGGCTGTGAGATGGGTCAAGTAGGTAGAAAGGGTTGTGGGGGGGGGGGAGAAGTTATCTTTCATTTTGACAACTTGATTTGGGGGCCGATCCATCCGGTTTATCCCTCCAAACACATGAATAATTCAGCCCCATGATCGGATGTATTTCTTGTAGTCTTCAAGCTTGTGTCAATCAAATCACGTATACAAGCATAGGGGAAAATATCAGATGCACTTGTTCCCAATGTATCAACACTTACAATAGATGCCTATCAAACACTGAAAATAGATGGCTACTAGAAATCACAATGATAAGCTACCAGCACTCAATGGATACCAGCACTCATAGGCTACCAGCATTCAAACGATATTAGCACTGGCTGCAGCAACCACTTGCTACCAGCACTCACTTGGTATGAGCACTCATAGGGTACCATCCACAGGCTACTAGCACTCACTAAATATCAGCACTCACTAGATACCAGCACTAATAAGGTACCAGCACTCACAGGCTGCTATCATTAACTGGCTATGGCTACCATCACTCATTTGGGTACTAGCATTAGCAGGCTACCAGCACTGATTGGGTACAAGCACCGATTTGTTACTAGCCCTAGCAGGCTACCAGCACTCAAAGTCTACAGGACACAGAGGCTATAAGCAACCACAAATTACCAGCACCCACAGGCTACCAGCACCCACAGGCTACCAGCACCCACAGGCTACCAGCACCCACAGGCTACCAGCACTCACAGGCGACCAGCACCCACAGACTACCAGCACCCCCTTGGTACCAACACCGCCACACGGATCGATATTCCTCTAGGACAGAATCCTGCTAAGCTGCTTTTCGTAAACTCTACACCCCTCATTATACGATTATTTTAAGATTTTCGTTACAGTTTTTTTTTTTTTTAACTGGTGATTTGGTGTGTAGCTTGGATTCGTCAGTCTCAATAGGAGTACGTCCAAATTTTGGCGAAACAGAGTAGCTTGCCCGTGGACGCTGATTTTACTTCAGTTTGGGTTTGTTCCAAAAATTAGGGTTGTTGTTTCTAGCATGTTTGTTGTCTTTATCATGTGTGTTGTTTCGGGGGAATTTAAGCGAAACAAAGTTTTGGGAACACCTGAAAAGGGGGCGCAACAAAACAGTAAACAAAAAAACGGTAAAAATAATCTGAATAATGTATTTCCTTTCAATTCACGTCATCGTCATCCATCCAATCCATGTTTGCTTAGCCAAACCATGACAACCACAAATGGTATGAAAGTGGACATGAGATGACCAACCCATTTTGATTTTTTCTTTGCGAAAATGTTGTTGTTTGTTCTTCCTACAAGTCGTACCCCATACTCAAGTTGCAAAATAAAATGGCGGCTGAGATTTTGCACCGCCAATTAGCCATATTAAACACACAAAAAACATGCCGTCTGTAGATCGATACACAATCATTGGTTCGATGAGTTTACGGTGTTCTTTTTCGTGAATTTATTTTGTTCTTTTTTCATCCCTGTTTTTGCTGTTGTAGTTATCGTGGTTATTTGGTAGTGGATGATGTTTGGTAGTGGATGACGCTTGGTAGTGGATGACGCTTGGTAGTGGATGACGCTTGGTAGTGGATGACGCTTGGTAGTGGATGATGCTTGGTAGTGGATGATGCTTGGTAGTGGATGGTGCTTGGTAGTGGATGATGCTTGGTAGTGAAGGATGTTTGGTATTGGATGATATTTGAACGTGAATGATGTTTGATAGTGGATGATATTTTTTAGTGAATGATGTTTGATAGTGGATGATATTTGTTAGTGGATGATATTTGTTAGTGGATGATATTTGCTAATTTTTGTTTTTGCTGATTTAGCTGGTGTTATTGCTGGTTTAAGTATTGTTACCACTATCACATACCTTCTAAATTAACTAAGAAATTCCAATGTTTCTATGTTCTAAAAGGTTCAGTTTTATTGGCTTAACTCTACATCAATGTAGCCTAGCCTGAAGATTTTATCCAATGTTGGAACAAATCCTCTTGGAATATCTACGGCGGTAATGAAATACTAACAACGTCATTTTATCATAATGGTAATGTTGTTGGTGGTGCTGTTGCCGCTGTTGTTGAACGAGGTGAACAGCTTGGTCTAAAAGGAAACTAAACTAAACAAAACAAGACAAGACAAGAGGTCTCTCTCCTCTTGATACACATTGGCATTGCTGAACTGTTACAACACGAAGCATGTTAACGTTCTATCTAGATGTTCTATAAAAATGACATTAAAACGGTTATCAGACACTTTTCCGCTCGGTCTCTCACCCACTCTCAATATTATATCTCTCCATCTTTTTCAATCTCTTCCCATCAGTCTCTCTCTCTCTCTCTCACACACATGCTATCATTCTTCTCATAATTATCTTATCCTTATCTTATGTTAAAATAAGGGATTGACTCAGTCACTCGACAGACAAATCTATAATCAAAGACGTGCACCTGACTTATCATCGAAACCTTTCATCAAACAGTGACTTGTCCCTGGCTTCAGTCACATTATATTACTTAGTTTTAATATGCTATAATTATTTCAGTTTTGTACTAGAAGATATGACCCGGAGTTACCGGTGTAATAATAGAAACCATTTTGCGCTGCTTTCTGCACACTCTTTCGAAGTCTCAACATCTAAAATATAATGTGTACCTTTGCAACTGAATCTTGTTTTGATGTATTTTATCATAAAAAGAAAATTACGACAATTTTCCCAATCGATAAATTGTTTAATTAGGAAATAGTAAACAAGACTTTTCTTATTTTACAAAAAAATTCTATAAAGAAATGTGTGTGTTTCAAACACTATTGTTTTGTTTTTTTTGAAATTTTTATCTTCTACAAAATATAGGCCTACCCAACCATTTCTCACGCCCCTGAACTACAAAGAGAACATATTTTCTAAAAATTGTAAAAGCGCGTTCTTAAAATTTAAAAATCTTTTGACCATTTTAAAGATCTGTACCATTTACGGATTTTGAATTATTGTTACCTCAAAAAAATTTGACCAAACATGCTCCTCACCTGTGAACTCTATTCTAGGAAATTGACTAAACACAAAATTCTTAAACCTTAAGAAGTATCACTGAACCAATGTTTACATCTGTTTTTTCTTCATGTGCCCCGTCTGCAGAGGAAGGCCCTTAGCCTAAACGCTCTTCTTGTATGGTCCTGTACTTCTATTTCAAGCTTCCACATAACTTGTTCTACCATTTCCTTCACGCAACATGAACGCAGTCCTTCGTTTATCATCCTTGAGTTTTGAGGTGTAGGGTATACAAGATGTAAAGGTGCACATAATGCATTAATGTTCTTGACCTCTTTTTCCGACTTTTTAATAACACATTTGTTTATTTGACAAGGAAATCTAAAACCTCTTTCTCATGACGTCAGCATACGCGCCACTGAAATATCTTTTTGGAAGATCGCTTAAATACATTATTCCATTACATTTAAAATTATCTATAAAACAATTTCCGGTGTATAAAATGTCTGGGCTTTGAGATATAGCTATAATTATTAAAAAATAACCCAACCCTCACTGCTGCGTATCTTGTGCTAGCTAAGGGAAAATCCAGAAATTAATTTTAAAAAATACCTCGGCGAGGGTAACACCCCCTACCCCCAGATATGCTACGGCACAATTTTTTGCACGCCCCTGAAATATATTACCATTCTAATGCCCCACCCCCCTTCACCACGCAATGCACTACGGGTTATTAAAATAATAGCCTCCATATTATACACACTCTTTTAAATCCACACCATTGATCAATTTCTTAATGTAATTGGGTTTGGAGATTTTCAAATAAATAAGTAATAATAATTATGTTTTCTTCGCCCTTGAAATGTAAAAATAAAAAACGTTATGATTTCTAGTTCTTAATCATGAATGACTTTTTAATCAATGCTCAAGTCTGTCAAAATTTGAGGTTTTGAAATATTGCTACAATGCAAGCGACGCCAACAAAGTACTAGAGAGCTATTCAGTATATACCCCTTCCACTTGTACCCACCCTTGAAATGTGTATACAGAATAGCGTAAAATGTTGACATTAAATTTTCGTTCAAATTAATACCAGTATTACAATGGCAATCTTCTTTTGAAAATCCTAGATATTAACTTCACTTATGTGTGTTTAGGGAAAAAAAATCTTCTTACGGCTAATCGACCCACTTCCCGTCAACATTTGGCACATAGATTCGTTGCCGATGACAATAAATTCTTTCAAATTCTTCCCTAACCCCAACATCCAACAATCAGTTTTCTCCTGTTTGTCTCAGGCAAGATGACTGAAACAGTTCGTGACATCTGCGGTGTTGAAGCGGGTGTGGCATTCGAAGATTAACATAAAATAAACACAAAATGGTTAATGCACTTCAAGGATTTATACTAAATCTATGTTTTTAGAATTTGTTTCATATAATGTTTCAACTCTCACATTCAGATTGTTTTTAGAATTTGTTTCATATAATGTTTCAACTCTCACATTCAGATTGTTTTTAGAATTTGTTTCATATAATGTTTCAACTCTCACATTCAGATTGTTTTTAGAATTTGTTTCATATAATGTTTCAACTCTCACATTCAGATTGTTTTTAGAATTTGTTTCATATAATGTTTCAACTCTCACATTCAGATTGTTTTTAGAATTTGTTTCATATAATGTTTCAACTCTCACATTCAGATTGTTTTTAGAATTTGTTTCATATAATGTTTCAACTCTCACATTCAGATTGTTTTTAGAATTTGTTTCATATAATGTTTCAACTCTCACATTCAGATTGTTTTTAGAATTTGTTTCATATAATGTTTCAACTCTCACATTCAGATTGCTTTTAGAATTTGTTTCATATAATGTTTCAACTCTCACATTCAGATTTTAAACTCCTTTCTAACGTATAACACTAATTGTTACAAGTTATAGATTGCCTATACTTGCATAAAAGCAGATTGATTTCATCAGATTTAAATTGATTCGATTTCCATAAAAGAACAACAGATGACGATCAGGTTTTTTTTTAATAATCCCATTTATAATAGAGACTTAACCTTTCGCGGCTCTTTAACACGCATATGCTCGCTGTTTTTGCGCAGTGATTGGCAATGTTATGTGTGTGTGCTACTGAACTCAGAGCTAACATCTGGCATTATCCTATGCTTTTCTAATGGTTACAGCACGCCACCAACGACAGCGGCATTGGATCAACTTCCCATTCAATGAACGTGCGCTCAAGAAACGCATATTTTAAAGAATCTCAATTAGTGCTACATCCCTTCCAACCCCTCCCCCCCTCAAAGGTGCGCCACACCACACAATGTTTTTCACGCCCCTGAACTATATAAATATTTTATCACATTTAATTTGAGAATATTTCAATTTCCGTCAAAGAAAAGACAAGATCACGCACCCAACACATTTGCGGAATTTTTTTAAGAATCTCATTTAGCGCATTTATTGGAATTTTTTTTTTTTTTTTTGAGCGCTATAAACTCACCATTACACCATACTTTCATTCAAACCTATAGAATTATATGTATTGATATTACCTTTCTATTGATATTACTTATGCTTGCATGAAAGAAAGAAATGTTATCATATTTAAATTGATTCAATTTGCGATACGTATTTTCACCAATTACTAGAACTAATTTTAAGAATCTGAGCGTATTTAAAGTGATTCGATTTTTTGTTAAACAATATTTTTCTTAAAGCATTACCATCGGGTTTTTTAGGAATCCGAGCTGACCGCATATTATACAGTGGCAGTTTCTTATATAATTTGTATTTTTTCTTGTCTTTTTGTTTGCAAGGATGGATCGTATGGGAAAATTTTTAACTTTTTAAATGAAACTACCAAAAACCAGTGACCTCATTCCAAATTATCGACTTCCCGTTAAGCCGTTCTGAGATTTACTCATTTATAAACATGAGAAGATTAACTTTTCTATTGACATGAGATCCTAGGATAGACACCACGGCACCTCCAAGAGTAGACACGTCATGGACCGACCATGAGTAAAGATTTCATCCATTTTATCAATGCCTAATGTTACAACTATAGCACGTCCGTTCTACTGACAGGAAGTTGCCATCCCTCATGACCGATCTCATGTACTTGCAAGTCTCGCGGGAGCAGCAAACGGGATCTCAGTATTCAATGGGGAATTACTACATTCTCGTATCTTGAATCAGATATTCATATACTTTTGATGAAGTTGAGTTCATATACTATTGGTGAGTGACAATTAATATACTATTGATGAAATGGGATTCATATACTATTGATGAAGCAGAATTTCTATACTGCTGATGAAGTAGAATTCATCTACTGATGAAGCAGAATTAATACACTTATGGAGTCGAATTCATATACTATTAATTAAGAAAAACAGATATGCTATTGATGAAATGGACTTCATATAATTTTGCTGGAAAATAATTCACATACTATTTATGAAGTAGAAATTATTATAGATTCAAAATTGCTGAGAAATCTTAAGAAAGATTTCCCCATCAAGGTTTCGCCATGGGTGTGAAGTATTTAAGTAGAAAAAGTATGGTTTTTGTTTAAAATATGAGCTGGTGTATTATGCAGTGCTGTCATTCACATATCACATAGCAGTACGATAACGCTTAAAATATATGTTTGTATGCGGAGTTCTCTACTTGGTGTAACATGCACTCAACATTCAAACACAACAATTCTTTTACAAAATAGTGTAACACTCACTATCATTGCAGCAACAAACATAAATCCCCCACCCCCCCCCAATTACACACACCTAGCCTGACCCTACACACATACACAGGTGCGTAAATTTAGGAGAACAAATTTCAAACATTATATTTCAAATTAACATACAGAATTCTCCACAAGTAACACGTGACTCTGTGTAATCTCTGTTCTCGTTGTGTGCGCCACCAACACCACCAGGAAAGCATACAATCTAAACCAGCGAGCACACGACCCCCACACTAACGCCCCGGTGAAAATGGCGGACATGTTTGCCTGTCAACCCCTGCAGCATGTATGCAAATAGTTTCATTGAAAAAAAGTCTCGTCCATCTCATTCTCCCAACGGGATCTCGCGTGGCCGGAACGGGTCGCTTCCGCCTTAGCAAGTCAATAATGGTGGTCATCTCGTCCCCCCCGACCACTCCAGCACCGGGCTCCGATCACAAGCCATGCACGCCACGTGAATACGGCTACAGGAAATCTTAGGAGGGGAAACTATAGGGGAGGATATAATGAGTAAAGTCATGGGCGGATCCAGATTGAATGCCGAGGGAGGAAGGGCAATAAACATATATTTTATACATTCGCTTTGCTGCTTAAATTGACCCCAGTAGAAAGGTAGATCAGGGTGTATGCGTTTAATCAGCTACAAATGACATTAGAGATAGATTTTATGGCAGCGAGATAATTTCATGGCAATGGTTTCAATAAAAAAAAGATGTAACCCAAAAAAAAAAAAAAAAAGATTAATCCTCTTGTATGTTGTTCTCTCTTATAAAACGTGTCACATTAACTGTCTTCCAAAAGGTAGATCAGGGTGTATGCGTTTAAACAGCTACAAATGAAATTAGAGAAAGATTTTATGGCAGCGAGATAATTTCATGGCAATGGTTTCAATAAAAAAAAGATGTAACCCAAAAAAAAAAAAAAAGATTAATCCTCTTGTATGTTGTTCTCTCTTATAAAACGTGTTACATTAACTGTCTTCCCGTTGAACGAGTCCTGCTTTTTCACCACAACCTTGTGCTATTTTTAGCCACCACAATTCTGTTGTCTACCATCTTTTCCAGCTAGCTATCATCTCCTAGATGTATATTGGCTTGTGCTGTTTATAGTTAAAAGGATGAAAGACTTTGAATGGGTTTGCTCGTTTGTAGTTTTTGTAGTGTTGTGTTTTGTGTTTCAAATGTGGTAAAATATAGATTTGTTTCATTTCTCTTTTAATATGGTTGACTTTGTACCACGCTTCGAGCCTTTTGGGATGAAGCATTTAAAAAAAATTAATATTATTATTACTACATTGATATTGAGGTCACAGAGTTAATGTGGTGTGTCACTCCTTTCTTGCCGGCCCCTTCCTTGGCTGGGAAAGGTTGTTTCCATTCGAAAGCGTTCCATTATTTTCTCAATAATGCCATTAGGTGACGCAATTTCTAGAATTTCTTTACAAGAACGTTCTGATTTAATTATTATTTAAGGCCAGCCTACTTTCTTAAGAGATAGGTATTGATAGAGAGAGCAAGACAGATATGGAGAGCGAGAAAGATAGAGAGAATGAGAGAGAGAGAGAGAGATTCTTGCTATACGAGACGTAATATTATTATTGCTTATGTGTATGTAAGTTCGAAAAATACTAAATTATTATTTGTATTTTGAGAAGTGCATCTCCTTCATTTGCTGCAAACTATTGTTGGGTTTTTTTTTTTTGTTTTTTTGTTTTTTTTTGGTTTTTCGTTTTTTTTTTTTTTTTTTTTTTTTTATAGTTTTTTTTTTTTTTTTTTTTTATTTTTTTTTTTTTTTTTTTTTTTTTGTTTTTTTTTTTTTTTTTTTTTTGTTATTTTTTTTTTTTAAAGTTTATTTTTTTAATTAAATTAAGTATGATTAGTATCACTAGCTTTGATATCGTTTTTTTTTTTTTTTTGCATACTGTTTTTTCTTCAGTCATTTGTTACTTATTGTTTATTATACGAGCAACAGATTGAATCTTCAAAACCATATCGGTATGTAGCACTCCCCAACACATTATCCTAGGCTAAGATATCACAGTGACGTGACTTTCCATAGCACAATCCTGAGCTCAGATATCACAATATTAGCTGAAGATAAGCATTTTCTCAAATTTTCTGTTCAATCGATGATTCCATGACTATCCTTAGGATAAGTGTCAATGAACCGATACGATCACTCTGGTCCTCCCAAAAGTTAATGAGATTCCCCAAAAAAGCGCATTTTAGCAGTTACCGCATCCGTACATGATAGAATTGTGGGATTCAATGCCAGTTGCCGTAGAACTGAACCCGACGTCACCAACGAGGTCACCCCAAAACTGACCGGCGGGCAGGAAGACAAGGAGGTTACAGAGAGCGGTGGTCGCTGCTCACCACCAAGTGACCGAGGTCTCTAGAGCCCAGGGGGGTGAGCCGGAGTGTGTGATGTCCGGGAATTCCCGATCTGGTTGCACGTGCACGATGAACTTGAGCGGACTTTTAACTTCCGGTTCAAATTTTATGGCTTTCTTTTTTTAACGGCATGGTGGTTCTCAATCTTTGCTTCACCCCAACTGATTACGTCACAGTTAAAATATGACCGCTCTTGTTGTGAGAATATTATCATTATTCTCCGTGTTTTCTTGTAATTTCAAGAAAAAAAAAACAAGCTAATGAAGAGGGCATCAAAAAAAGAGATTCCACTTTCACCGAATGACATTGGATTTTGCTTTGTTTAACATGAGTTGATTTTTTTTGGTCAATGAATATTTCAATAAATACACAATAATATTAGGGTAATTTAATCAAGAACGTTTTTTCATGTGTTAAGTCCTTGCACGGTTCATTTAGAAAACTAGTTGATGTGATAAATTCAATGTTTTCTAATCGTGTTCCGTCATTGTCAGTAGAGTTGTTCAAATTGTTAATGCTGAGCAACGCTTGAAGCTTGTACCCCCCTCCTTCCTCCCCCCCCCCGTACCAAGACCCTTATCATAAAATGTAAACAGCAACGCCCCTGGGCGGGACTAAGGCCTAAAGACACGTCACAACTGATCTCGTGTTTGGCTAACACCTTGAAATCCATTTTATTGTATCCTCTACTTGGATTACGCCTTTAAAACGGTTCGAACATTGGAAGGATAAGGAAGTCGGTTGGCTGAGTGGCAGTCAGGACGAACACCACGTTCCTCCGTGTCGTCCATCTCCAGGGTTGCACGTGCACCCTTTGATCTGAGCACGCTATCAAGCTGACACACCGAGGGGAAAACGCACCATGGTGAGTAGCAACAATTGTCATTGTGGCTAAAAATAGCACCTCTCTAAGGTTATCTTAGTTAGGATTTGAGAGTTACGAAAACTTCGGGATGGCTCATCTCTCGTGTGAGAGAAGACTTCGAGACTAAAGATCAGCATAAAATGACAAACGATGACATACAATGACACACAATGACATAAAATGACATACAATGACATACAATAATAAAAACCACATACAAATTTGCTCCGTACTATTAGATTTACTCGTGCACCATATTATTATGGCATTAAATAGCGTCCTTGACACTCATGATCTTCTGAAAAATCCCAAACAATCATGACATTGAAAGAAGCTTGTTGTTTTGTTGTTGTTGGTTTTTTTTTGGGGGGTGGGGGATGACTTTCCGTCTAAGGCGCGAGGTGCAAGAACTGGGCCCACGGGGAAGGGGTGGGGGGGTGGGGGGTCAGTAGAGATTAAACTCCAAAAAAATCATAAGAAAATTGTCTGAGTCTGTTTGAATTATTAAAGAAGAGCATTGGCGAAATTAAGAGACATTGCGTGGAGCACATATGATTTTATGAGTGTAGCACATATTTATGTGGATTTTTAAAAAAAAATAATTTCAATCACTATGTGCCTATGTTGCATTATGTGGACAGTATGGATACATCTGCACAGGGTCATTTAGTGTTTATTGTTAAATATTTCTGAAATTATAACTTCTAACACCAAACGGACCGCATGCTGGTTTCTATGATGTGATCTGCTGTGATGAATGCTTGCGTGTGATAGACTTAGAATGTTATGTGCTATGTTGTTGTATTATGTTAAGGGCTATGGTGTAATATGTTATGTTTTATGTCCATTGACACAGATATATTTTGACTTACTCCGACTTTTGTTTTTCCATCAGCCACTTGTAAAGTATATCCATTGACTCCAGGTTTAGAATTATCACATAATCCAGGATTAACGCTCCCGACCTGGGTCTGGTAATCCGCGTGTGAGGATGACGACGACTGCGATGAGGATGACGTGGCAACAGTGGAGAGGGATGACGAGGAAGGGGACGAAGAAGGCATCGACGTTTGGCTCTCGAGCGAGTTGGCCAGAAGAGGCGCCTCTACCGAGTTGTCCTCCCGGATATCCTGCTCCGGAGATTTTCTGAACGCGTCGTCGTTGAATGTCCGGTGATTGTTTTCCTTGGACCACTCGGTGTTGGGCTCGGAATGCTGTATTTCGGTGTTGGTCGCGTGCTTAGTGCCGCCGACATGCGGCGCAGCGGTGTACGAATTTCTGCAGCATTTGCTTTTCTGGTTGTTGGGTGTTACGGAAATGACCGTGTGCACAGACTTCCGGTCAGGCGCCGATTCGCTATGTGTGGTCACGCCCCTGTTTGGGGACGATTGGTTCCCCGTGGTTGCCCTGGAAACCGCAGCCGGTACAGGTATTCTTGTAGACCGTGCCACGGTACAGTTGGCCATGGTAATCACGATGTTATAGTGATCACGCTTCAATAACGAAATCAAGATATGTCCTCCTGGAATTTGGACATGTTAAAGGGGGGGGGGGGGGGAAAAATTTT
>CAXITT010000250.1:78686-95551 GCA_964033795.1 Lymnaea stagnalis
GAAATGCAATGGATAATGTCTTCAAATTTCGGACATCAACCATGGTCAGTATTTACTAGATACAAGCCACGTGACATCATTTACTGGACACGAGCCACGTGACATCATTTACTGGACACGATCCACGTGACATCATTTACTGGACACGATCCACGTGACATCATTTACTGGACACGATCCACGTGACATCATTTACTGGACACGATCCACGTGACATCATTTACTGGACACGAGCCACGTGACATCATTTACTGGACACCAGCCACATGACATCATTTACTGGACACCAGCCCCGTGACATCATTTACAGGACACGAGCCACGTGACATCATTTACTGGACACGATCCACGTGACATCATTTACTGGACACGAGCCACGTGACATCATTTACTAGACACGATCCACGTGACATCAGTTACTAGACACCAGCCACGTGACATCATTAGACATCATTTACTGGACACGATCCACGTGACATCATTTACTGGACACGAGCCACGTGACATCATTTACTGGACACGATCCACGTGACATCATTTACTGGACACGAGCCACGTGACATCATTTACTAGACACGATCCACGTGACATCATTTACTGGACACCAGCCACGTGACATCATTTACTGGACACGAGCCACGTGACATCATTTACTGGACACGAGCCACGTGACATCATTTACTGGACACGATCCACGTGACATCATTTACTGGACACGATCCACGTGACATCATTTACTGGACACGATCCACATGACATCATTTACTGGACACCAGCCCCGTGACATCATTTACTGGACACGAGCCACGTGACATCATTTACTGGACACGATCCACGTGACATCATTTACTGGACACGATCCACGTGACATCATTTACTGGACACCAGCCACGTGGCATCATTTACTGGACACCAGCCACGTGACATCATTTCCTTGGCACCATCCACGTGACATCACGTACCGGACACGAGCCACGTGACATCATTTCCTGGGCACCATCCACGTGACATCACGTACCGGACACGAGCCCGGTGACATCATTTACTGACCAACAATACCAAGGGCCCGTTTTTTAAATAATGGGGGTGGGGGGTGCTACGGGAAATATTTCAATTTTGAGTAGGGGTGCAACGCTGGTTAGGAAACACGGTCTTTGGAAAGGTGTGCCGTCAATTCGTCCAACTCTTGGTATTCATTCAAGAAACACATGCAAATAATGATTGACATTTTGTAACAAACATTTGTGCAACTATACATCAATGTGGTACGTTTACACTCTGTTGACTTCATTAAATCAATCGGTGTGAACAGTGAACGCACGCAACAAGCAACTGGCAGACAAGGGCAAACCTGATGTCCCAGCAGACATCAGTACACACAGACCAATCAACTGGCCGACAGATACATTTGGTGTCCTAGCATGCACCAGCACACACAGACCAATCAACGGGCAGACCCATATAAAACTTGGTGTCCCAGCAGACGGCATTCATCCCAGGCCCCCTAATCCTAGGATTATGTCCTCATTTCCATCGCGTCATCGGGGCTAACAGACATTGAGGGATGCACAAGTTCTCCATGACTGGAAACCTGACCACTGGCGCCAAATGGACCAGGGCAGCGGGGTGGTGTGTGGAGTTGGTGCAAAGAAGAAGCGATGGCTTTCTGTGAGATTTTTTTTTTGGGTGGTTTTTTTAAACTAATTGTGACAGTATGAGTGATTGACGCTTATTGTTGTAGTGTGCACTGTTTGAACTATGTGACCTGATTGTCATGTAATGTTATTCTGTAAAATATTTCGTACATTGTTACTACATTTCAAGCTTCCCTGTCTGAATGTGTCTTCAAAGCATTTATCATTGAAATTTGTGACAAACTTTTTTAAAAGCATATTTAAACGAATCAATAATTTTATTTCAGAAAACAACATGCATTCTTTACCACGTGATAGAGAACCATTCATGCTGTACCACGTGATAGAGAACCATTCATGCTGTACCACGTGATAGAGAACCATTTATGCTTTACCACGTGATAGAGAACCATTCATGCTGTACCACGTGATAGAGAACCATTCATGTTGTACCACGTGATAGAGAACGATTCATGCTGTACCACGTGATAGAGAACCATTCATGCTGTACCACGTGATAAAGAACCATTCATGCTGTACCACGTGATAGAGAACCATTCATGCTGTGCAACGTGATAGAGAACCATTCATGCTTTACCACGTGATAAAGAATCATTCATGCTGTACCACGTGATAGAGAACCATTCATGCTGTGCAACGTGATAGAGAACCATTCATGCTTTACCACGTGATAAAGAACCATTCATGCTGGACCATGTGATAAAGAACCATTCATACTGTACCACGTGATAGAGAACCATTCATGCTGTACAACGTGATATAGAACCATTCATGCTGTACCACATGCTAAAGAATCATACATTCTGTACCACATGCTACAGAACCATACATTATTTACCATGTGCTAAAGAACCATACATTCTATACCACGGGCATAAGAGCTATACATTCTGTACCACATGCAGATTAATTGTACGAATAATCAATAGGTTGAATCTATGTTAAATATCTCAAGTGCATCCCACAACTTCCATTCTTGCCTTTCACAAACTGCAAATGTCAATGGATTGTATTCACAGATCCCTGTACGCAGATGTTAGTGGATTGTATTCAATAGTTCCCTGTCTGCAGATGTCAGTGGATTGTATTCAACTGTTCTATGTCTGCAGAGGTCAGTGGATTGTATTCAATAGTTCCCTGTCTGCAGATGTCAATGGATTGTATTCACTGTTCCCTGTTTGCAGATGCCAGTGGATTGTATTCAATAGTTCCCTGTCTGCAGATTTCAATGGATTGTATTCAATAGTTCCCTCTCTGCAGATGTCAATGGATTGTATTCAATAGTTCTGTGTCTGCAGATGTCAATGGATTGTATTAACAGTTCCCTCTCAGCAGATGTCAATGGATTGCATTCAATATTTCCCTGTCTGCAGATGTCAGTGGATTATATTCAATAGTTCACTGTCTGAAGATGTCAATGGATTGCATTCAACTGTATCTTTTCTGCAAATGTCAATGGATTGCATTCAACTGTTCCCTGTCTGTAGATGTTAGTGGATTTTATTGACTGTTCCCTGTCTGCAGATGTCAATGGATTGCATGCATTTGTTCCCTGTCTGTAGATGTCAGTGGATTTTATTGACTGTTGCCTGTCTGCAGATGTCAATGGATTGCATGCAACTGTTCCCTGTCTGTAGATGTCAGTGGATTTTATTGACTGTTCCCTGTCTGCAGATGTCAACGGATTGTACTGGATTGTTCCATAGGTCAAATATTTAAGTCAATGACAACATTTTGAAAAGTCTGACCTCCGTTCCCCAACAATACCTACATTTGTTACAAGACGCATGTATTATTGGTTGTAAAACACACCTAACATGTGCATGCTTTGTTTGTTGAGTTTGTTAGACTGGTATACTAGGGCAGTCTGCAGTCTGTGTTTGTTGAGTTTGTTAGACTGGTATACTAGGGCAGTCTGCAGTCTGTGTTTGTTGAGTTTGTTAGACTGGTATACTATGTTTGTTGAGTTTGTTAGACTGGTATACTAGGGCAGTCTGCAGTCTGTGTTTGTTGAGTTTGTTAGACTGGTATACTAGGGCAGTCTGCAGTCTGTGTTTGTTGAGTTTGTTAGACTGGTATACTATGGCAGTCTGCAGTCTGTGTTTGTTGAGTTTGTTAGACTGGTATACTAGGGCAGTCTGCAGTCTGTGCTTCCCTTCCAACTGAATCCATTAACTAAGACAGAACACATTACGTGCAGCGGCCCCATACATCAAAGGGAGCTGAGTATGGCAGAAGTCAAGTGTTTTGTTTATGAATGGGGTGCCAGGGTGAAAGGGGTGAATGGGGTGAATGGGGTGCAGGGGGGAATGGTGATCAGAATTGTTTATTTTTTTTTAATGTTGTTGGAAAAATATCAAATTTTCTGACTTGGTGTACTAAAACAAAGATTTCCAACGTTCTGACCGGAATAGCAGCCTAATTATATTGTTTCTTTCTTTCTTTACCTTTCTGATATTTTTCTTACACTGTACTGGAATTAAAAGACCGTTTTGGGGTCAAACTTTTCAATGGCCACAGTTTTGCATTGTTGGTTGATCTGATTGATTCAATCTTATGTTCTTTTGAGCGTGTTCCCTTATGGAGTGAACTCTGATATCATTGTTTGGACTCCAGTACCTTCCAAACCTTTCATTGCTCAACCCGGACTGTTTGGTCAACCCGGACTGTTTGGTCAACCCGGACTGATTGGTCAACCCGGACTGTTTGGTCAATCTGGACTGTTAGGTCAATCTGGACTGTTTGGTCAATCTGGACTGTTTGGTCAATCTGGACTGTTTGGTCAATCTGGACTGTTTGGTCAATCTGGACTGTTAGGTCAATCTGGACTGTTTGGTCAATCTGGACTGTTTGGTCAAGCTGGACTGTGTGGTCAATGTGGACTGTTAGGTCAATCTGGACTGTTTGGTCAATCTGGACTGTGTGGTCAATCTGGACTGTTTGGTCAATCTGGACTGTTTGGTCAATCTGGACTGTGTGGTCAATCTGGACTGTGTGGTCAATCTGGACTGTGTGGTCAATCTGGACTGTGTGGTCAATCTGGACTGTGTGGTCAATCTGGACTGTGTGGTCAATCTGGACTGTGTGGTCAATCTGGACTGTGTGGTCAATCTGGACTGTGTGGTCAATCTGGACTGTGTGGTCAATCTGGACTGTGTGGTCAATCTGGACTGTGTGGTCAATCTGGACTGTTTCTGCAGTTTCAATCAACATTTTCCGACGTGTTTTTTAATTAAAATTTTTGTTTCATGTTAGAACAATCAAATTGCAAAGAAGAATAACTCAGTAATTTTGCTCTATTTCATCAGTAATGTTGCACTATTTCATCAGTAATTTTGCTCTATTTCATCAGTAATGTTGCACTATTTCATCAGTAATTTTGCTCTATTTCATCAGTAATGTTGCACTATTTCATCAGTAATTTTGCTCTATTTCATCAGTAATGTTGCACTATTTCATCAGTTTTTGTAAAGTTATATTTAACAGGTTGTAAAAACTGAATTTTGCTTTATTTAAATTTAGAATGAAATAGTGAAACGAGGTATGTGGAAGCTTGAAAAAAGGTAACAGGACAAAAAACAAGGACGTTTCGGCATAAAGCCTTCATCAGCCAACAAAAGAAATGATTCATTTCTTTTGTTGGCTGATGAAGGCTTTATGCCGTAACGTCCTTGTTTTTTGTCCTGTTACCTTTTTTCAAGCTTCCACATACCTCGTTTCACTATTTCATTCTTTTACATAGCTTGAAAGCAGAGCTGATGAAGGCTTTATGCCGTAACGTCCTTGTTTTTTGTCCTGTTACCTTTTTTCAAGCTTCCACATACCTCGTTTCACTATTTCATTCTTTTACATAGCTTGAAAGCAGTCCCTTCATTTATTTAAATTTAGACTTGTTTACTATTGTTCCAAGATCTATTTTGGAAAGTGGGGCTTAATTTAACATTGGAAGTGGGAGAGAGGTTTTGAGGCTATCATTGGAAGAGGGAGAGAGGTTTTGAGGCTATCATTGGAAGTGGGAGAGAGGTTTTGAGGCTATCATTGGAAGTGGGAGAGAGGTTTTGAGGCTATCATTGGAAGTGGGAGAGAGGTTTTGAGGCTAACATTGGAAGTGGGAGAGAGGTTTTGAGGCTATCATTGGAAGTGGGAGAGAGGTTTTGAGGCTATCATTGGAAGTGGGAGAGAGGTTTTGAGGCTACCATTGGAAGTGGGAGAGAGGTTTTGAGGCTATGTCTAGAGATGTGACAATTGCCAGCTCACCATCATACCATCCCTTACTCAACCATTTCCTGACAATATGTACAAACTTTCAGCTTACTTTAAATTTCACTTATTTTTTGCCAAGAAATACGTGTACCAAAGGATATTTAAATAGTGAATTTCCAAATGTCCACATTGATTTGATGACTCATATGTCCACATGGATGTTATAAATTATATGGCCACATGGATTTTATAAATCATATGTCCACAAGGATGTTATAAAGCTTATGTCCACATGGATGTTATAAATCATATGTCCAAAAAGATGGTATACATCATGTGTAAACAAACACTTGTAATAAGTATAACAAACACATAAAAAAAACAAATTAATTGCCATACACACATACATATTGATATACATACACACATTGAAACACACACACATATTGATAGTATTTAAGACAAGAGTAAAGAATAAAAGAAGGACTGAAACTATATTTTATTCAACAATGGCATCTACGATTTCCCATTAATCACTTCCGCTTGTCTCTGACCACTTTCTACCTTCCCTCTATGCCTCTTTCTATGCCTCCCTCGATGCCTCCCTCTAGGCCTCCCTCTTTGCCTGTTCGCCTCTATGCCTTCTTTTATGCCTCCCTCTACGCCCCCTCATACCTCCCTCTATGCCTCTTTATGCCCCCCTCTCACGCCCCCCGCCCCCCCCCACACATAGAGCTGCACACATGAAGGTTCTGCCCATAAAATTCAAAACGAATATAAGGGATGCAACCCATGAATTTTTTACAATCTGCACCGGATGAGCAGGAGTTACGCATGCGTCGTGCACAGGTGCGCCAGGTGTGTCGGCTCACCGATGAAGACGAGTTACGCCCGAGCTGGGAGGGTTGTCTTGAAAACCTTTGTTTACAAACTGTGCTACCAATTACCAGAGGGGGTAGCACGCCCTTCAATTAAGATGAGCAGAAAATACACACGCGAAGAAAGGTTTGCGTAGGCTTATGGATCGTGTGCATATGTGGGTGAGAAGTTGGATGTAGAATGAGATGAGACGATTTAACGGAGATGTCACTTCGGTTTTTATAGAGAGATTTGGTAGATGGATTGATGGATACGTAAATTGATTATGCCTTTGTGAAGTTACGATGAAGGTGTTGGGATGATGGATACGGGAATGGATTAAGGTAGATGGGCCTCTAGTGGTGTTGAATGAACGAAGAATGATAAAAAGGTTAGTGAAGAAATGATCGGATTCGTTGATGGATGCCGGTGGATGAGTGGATGATTGGATTTATCCAGGATGGATACATTTTTATGACAGGGATGGGCAACTTATTAAAAAAGCAGCCGCTGTGGCTCATAAAGAGTCAAATTTGCCGCAACGTTTTCAATAAAGGATAAAATACTACTGTATAATATAAAATATACAAAATGAAATGTAGAAAAGAAATAAACAGTTTAATCACATTTCAGCCAATATTTGTAACGAAATCTGCCATGCCTTTCATTAGCAAGCTAGCGAAATGTTGATACAGTTCTTCTTCAACAGCGTATGTCCCATACTAAATGATTTCATCTTCTTATAAATACTATAAAATGGTTGTAAATTTTTATATTTTTATAATTATTTTATAACTAGAATAAATGACCCGATGTTATCGGGATAATAATCGTATATCCTTTGCGATAATTTCTAACTGCTATTGCAAAAACTCATCACGATTCATAACTTTAAAAATGTAATGATATTTACGTTTCTAACATCATAACTTTTTAGGATTATTTATCTGCTATACATTATAGACCTACCCTACTCCTTTTCACGCTCCTAAACAACTTTTTCCCCCCTCTAAACATGACCTTAAATTACACAGTCTAAATTTTTACTAATTAGATCACTTTTGTCACTAAAGAAGTTAATTGAGGGACAATAACTACGTTAGAGAAATACTTAAGATTTACCCCTTGTCGTGCTCTTGAATTACAACTTTGTTTCTTTATAATCTGTTTAAAAAAACTTGCCTTAAATTTACACCAAAAACTCTATGTATGATATACAAATATTTTATATTATAGCAATTTGATATAGATTGATATCTTCAGCAAAAATGTAAACACATTTTTGCATTTTTTTTAAAATTAGATATTATCAGAAAGACGTAAAACCAAGAATTCTTTGATCTACAGAAGAATCGCGCAACCGTTTCTCACGTCTAGAACAGATTTGAGGGTGGGTTTTTTTAAATTTAAATGGTTCATCTCATAAAATACACACCTCTTTACTTTTTTGCAAAGTAACAAAAAAATAGTTTAATTTTTTGAAAGTAAATATTAACCCATCTCTATTTTTCAAAATTAATTTTTTAAGTGTGTAAAATGATTGGGTTTTGATATTCATGGGTATACTTATATAAATGTATCCAAGATTTGTTAACGCCGTTGATCTTCTTAATTGGTAAACATATGTATATTTGTAAAAAGAGAATGTAACATCTCTTTTTTCACATATGTAATACCATAGGAGTTAACTATGTTGTCATCCTCGTAAAAATGTACACATCTTATTTCCTACCTCCGACATGTATTTACCTAAGAAAATTAATTATTTATCAAAACCATTCCTTTATTTTGAGACGTACCTTGTGATGCCTTGGGCAAAATGAACACACACATATTTGTAAAAAGAGAATGTAACATCACTTTTTCACAAATCGTCCCCCTAGAACAAGGTTCTATGTGCCTATTTAATCCAATCAACTTAGAACCATGTTATTCTAGGGGAACGAAATGTAATACCATAGGAGTTAACTATATTGTCATCCCCGTAAAAATGTACACATCTTATTTCCTACCTCCGACATATATTTACCCAAGAAAATTAATTATTTATCAAAATCATTCCTTTATTTTGAGACGTATCTTGTCCTGCCTTGAGCAAAATGAACATACACATATTTGTAACAAGAGAATGTAACATCTCTTTTTTTACCAAATGTAATACCATAGGATTTAACTATATTGTCATCCACGTGAAAATGTACACATCCTATTTCCTACCTCCGAAATGTATGTACCCAAGAAGCTAAATTATTTATCAAATTTATTCCTTTATTTTGTGCTGCCTGGGGCAAAGTAACCAACCCTTTCCCACCTAGATTTAAATACATTTAGAAAAATCTTCTGCCGGATTGTTTGATTATATTTGATTTGATATTTACATCGCGCTGGTATCCATGCCACTTTAACATGCTCACTGCACTCTGTTCCTCCGAAATCTATTGAAACAAAAAGTTTGTAATTATTTCTTACATGATTTTTTTATCATTTACAATTCCCCTCAAAGATTGAGGCAAACTGTTCCATAATTTTGGCGCTATTGCTTCAAAAGAGAGCACTCCGTAAGACTTTTTTCTGTGTTCATCCACTCTAGGAACACTCCGTAAGTACTGCTGTCAAGGGTATGAGAATCACTGTTGTTATGTGTAGATTATTGTTTCAAGGTTTGATGGGGACAAGATGTTTAGTTAAAGATTGTATGTGTAGCTGTATCGTTTGTGTGAGAGTGTTGTGACGTAATTGTGTAGCGGGAAGTGACGCGTTAGTTTTCGTTGTCGTTAGAGAAGATAGACGGCGGATGTGCTACATTGACTGTTGTGAATTGAATACTGCTAAGTGTTGTGCTGAGAAGATTTGATTGTTGTTCAGACATTAAGTATCAACCATAGTTTGGGAATTGTGGTTAAATAAGTTAAGTGTTTTGCTGAAAAGATTTGATTGTTGCTCAGACATTAAGTATCAACCATAGTTTGGGATTTGTGGTTAAATAAATTAAGTGTTTTGCTGAAAAGATTTGATTGTTGCTCAGACATTAAGTATCAACCATAGTTTGGGATTTGTGGTTAAATAAATTAAGTGTTTTGCTGAAAAGATTTGATTGTTGCTCAGACATTAAGTATCAACCATAGTTTGGGAATTGTGATTAAATAAATTAAGTGTTTTGCTGAAAAGATTTGATTGTTGCTCAGACATTAAGTATCAACCATAGTTTGGGATTTGTGGTTAAATAAATTTTTGTTTGCAACAAACCGGTTGATGTTTGTTGCATTGGTGACTGTTGCTGTCTGATGTACTGCCGAACGGAATGAAGTGAACGACTTGGCCATACAGGAGACTCTCAACTCGACAACTGTGTTGAAGACCGCAGGCTCTTCAGAAGTACATGTTTATAAATCAGTTCCTTGAGATATTCCGGTGCTGAGCCATCTATGCAGCTGTACGCCAGGGACACAATGTTGTAGTTAATGTGGTCCCTTCCATACCCAAACTAAAATAATTTGCATTTTATATGGTTCGTTCTTTTTTGTTTTAGTTACAAGTGGATTAGTCAATGTTATTTGGCTATGGAGTTGCGCTACACTGTTTGACTTAAACCGCATTTTCTTATTATAATTATATTTAAAGGTTAGTTTTTATTACGTTATATTTTTAATAAATGTATATTTTTGGAACAAAAAAAGGCAAACCTTGGTAATGTTAATATACACAGCTGAAATGTTTGTGTGTTTTATTAACAATTTAAAAAGTAATCAATTGTATTGATTAATTTTACTTTTAAAAAGGGAAAATACATTATCAGTTTTGTCACACATGGCTATTAAATTTAAAGAAACCTAAGAGTTTGGCGAAAGAGCTTTTCGCGATATGACGTCATTTGCGTGATTATTTAGAAAAAATTAATTAAAAATTTTATTTCGCAATATTAACAACGCACTAAAAGACGCACTAAAAACGACTGATGTTTGGGTTTTCCCGATAAATGTGATTACGGCGTAATTCTTTGATCATGATTTTTTTAACTTTTTATATTTTTTCATAACTTTTAAACACATATAAAATGCTTAAAATAGTACCTTAGTTGATACTTGAAATGTATTGGTAATTTATAATATAATACTTAAACGTTTACTAAAATAAAAGCGGATTTAAAATATTTTTTTCGCATTTAAATTTATTCAATTTCCGTAAAATAATAGAAAATATGTATGATTTTTTTAGGAATCCGAACGTACTTAAATCATATCTCCCTTTTGGCGCTATGTCACCATAACTCATTCTTATATATATATATATATAAATATATATATATATATTCTGAATTTATAATTTACTTGCTTTTTTTCATTGGATGAAACTGAATTCGCCAACCTTCAGAGGTCACTTAGAGGTCTTTTCTCTACATGCGACCAGGTCTTATAGAGATTAAATAGTTCATTAAAACAAATAATTAAAAAAACACTTACTTCTTCATCGTCCACAGTTTTCTTGGTCGTCCGAAGTTTCAGTTTAGCCAAAAATAATTTCTTGTGGAACATCTTAGAGATACTCAGATAGCTTTACGTGTGAAACAGATCCCTGTCCACATGGCTACCCTGTCCACATGGCTACCCTTTCGTAGTTGAATTCATTGTACGTTCATTATTTCAAGTGCGGTCGCAGCATTCATTCATCTACACAGTTGCATCATTATGTTTTTTGTAACACGATCTCATTTTTTTTCTTTGAATGCAAACAGTAAAAAACGGGTAGGTAAATTGAAACTGGCTAAAACCTCACTTCGATGGCACGCGATATGATACCATTAGGTCAAACTGGACTGAAGTTTATAAAATAAATGACGTATTTTATACGTAATTTGATATCACTCTGTTGAAACCATATACCTGGATAATTATGAAATACTTTGTAAAATGAAAAACATAACAATGGAAAAGTTGAATCAACGTGTAATTCCTGCAGAATGTTTCTGAATAGACTTGACACAATGACAAACACCATAGGACTTGATGAGAACCATCATCTGACATCCTGAAAAAATATCATCTGACATCCTAAGACTCATCAGCCAACATCCTGGGGAACATTATCTGACATCAGAAGTAACATCATCATGAGCAACATATTCGGACATCACGAGAAACATCATCTCACATCATGAGACACATAATGAGACACCATGAGAAACATAACGTAACATCATGAGAAACACCATGTGACACCATGAAAAACGTCATGTGACACCATGAGAAAGATCATCTTCTATCAACGATTATCGTCTTATGAAATATCCAGGAATAATCACAAGGTCAGTTTCTTGAGGTAGTCTCAGGCTTATGCAAAGCCAGCACATTAGTCAGGGCAGATAATCCACGGAAATGAGAAGACCAATCTCGATTCATCCATTGCCAGGAACCTCACAGGAAATACTTGATTATTCCCCTTCTTTAAAAAGGGGGATGTCCTTATTTTTATTGCCTTTTCTTTTCTGTTTTTTTACGTCACATGACCTTTTAGCTTTAAACGTACCTTGCAGCCTTGACTGCAGCGAAATTAGAGAAATTTACCTGGGGGCTGTAAGGGGGTTGGGGGGGGGAGGCAAAGGGATGGGATATTTTCTTGTCTGAGGCGGTCTTAGGATTTAATTGATAAACTTTGGTTGTGGATTTAAAAGTAAAGGTTTGTGTCCTGGATTACGCCTGGGTGTGTGGGATAAGTCGAGGGTGTGTGGGATAAGTCGAGGGTGTGATAACGCTAGTGGTCAATACCACATACTTAGAATCACTTTATTTATTAATATGTATAACTATCACTCCATTCGTCCACTCTCCCATCAATCCATCCATCCAGCAATCCACAAGTCATTACTCCACAAACCCATCCATCCAGGAGCTCATCAATTTACGCACAGACATTCCCTATACGTCCACTCATCCACCCATCCCCACAAAGCATCCACTAATACTCTCATCCACCCCAATAATCCATCCCTCCACCAACCCATCCACGTGTTCATTCATTTATCCACCCATCCACGTGTTCATTCATTTATCCACCCATCCACGTGTTCATTCATTTATCCACCCATCCACGTGTTCATTCATTTATCCACCCATCCACGTGTTCATTCATTTATCCACCCATCCACCCAAATGTTCATGAGCATACATCTATCTCACCCATCAGATGCCCAAAGCCAATCAAAGAGCTGTATGAACAATGGCTGCAGCGGGCCTGGAAGACATAAGGGAAACATGAATGAGAGGCCGTGCCATAAGGGGTCGGGGGTAGGGTGGAAAGGAAGGTGTATTCCTGGGTTGAAACCTGGGAACAGGTGATATTTAAGTGTGGGATGCAGTGTGTGGAAAGGTGCACAGATGGCATCTAGGTTTGTGGCGCCTACTGAGTTTAAAACGTTCATGAAAGGACTCTGACTTTAGACAGAACAAGAGTGCAAACACAGTGTAATTTTGTAGACTATTACAAACGTTACAATGAAACATTCATCTACGAACGGATGAGCTGTCATACTGTGGCTTTGTTGTCATGAATCGTGTGTGCTTCCTTTAAGTACCTTGAGTGTTTAAATTAGATGGTCTTTCTGTAAGGGGGATATGTTCAAGACAAGGGGAGACGACCTAGTGTCAATGGATTTCATGTTTAAAAGGAGAGTGAGTGAGTGAACGAGTGAGTGAGTGAACGAGTGAGTGAACGAGTGAGTGAGTGAACGAGTGAGTGAGTGAACGAGTGAACGAGTGAGTGAACGAGTGAACGAGTGAGTGAACGAGTGAGTGGACGAGTGAAGGAGTGAGTGGGGACAATAATCCCGTAGGATATTGTTCTACAATTTTGGTTGTTTATTGTACTTTTTTAGAACAATTACATCCTACCAATATCCTACCATCAAACCAATGCTCTACAATCCTACCAATATCCTACCGTCAAACCAATGCTCTACAATCCTACCAATATCCTACCGTCAAACCAATGCTCTACAATCCTACCAATATCCTACCATCAAACCAATGCTCTACAATCCTACCAATATCCTACCATCAAACCAATGCTCTACAATCCTACCAGTATCCTACCATCAAACCAATGCTCTACAATCCTACCAATATCCTACCATCAAACCAATGCTCTACAATCCTACCAATATCCTACCATCAAACCAATGCTCTACAATCCTACCAATATCCTACCATCAAACCAATGCTTTACAATCCTACCAATATCCTACCGTCAAACCAATGCTCTACAATCCTACCAATATCCTATCATCAAACCAATGCTCTACAATCCTACCAATATCCTACCATCAAACCAATGCTCTACAATCCTACCAATGTCCTACTTTGCTAACAAAGTCCTACCGTCCTATCATTGCCGTAACATCTTACCGATGTCCTTTCATCCTACCAATTTCTAACCAATCTTCTACGAATGCCCTACCATCCTACCAATGTGCTAACATCCAACCAATCTCCTACCATCCTCCCAATGTCCTGTCATCCTACAAATTTTCTATCATCCTACATATGTCATATCATCCTACCAGTGTCTTACCATCTCACCAATGTGTAACATCCCATCAATGGCCTACCATAGTATCAATTTCCTACCATCCCACCAATGTCTTACCATCCTACCACTGCCCTCCAATCCTACCAATGTCCTACTAGCCTACCAATGTCCCACTTCATACTAATGTCCTAATAACTTCCAATGTCCTAACATCCTACCAATGTTCTATCATCCTACAATGTACCACATCCTACCAATGTTCTATCATCCTACAATGTACCACATCCTACTAATGTTCTATCATCCTACAATGTACCACATCCTACCAATGTTCTATCATCCTACAATGTACCACATTCTACCTATTTCCTACCATCCGACCAAATACAAAACATTTTACCCATGAATGTACCACCATCCTACCAAGTTTACAATGCCCTATGAATGTACAACCATCCTACCAAGTTTAAATTGCCCTATGAATGTACAACCATCCTAGCAAGGTCACACCATCCTAGACCTTGGTGAGTCTAACGAAAGGCAAATCTCGCTTGACACTTGGTGCTGACCTTCAGGTGAGATTGATTGAATACCAGAACACGTCTGCTTAATGAGCTGCCAGTTGTTTCCAGTCCGCTGTTCGGCCCAAGCCTATCCGGTTGATGTACATCTGGCCGCTTGTCGTACATGTACATGTTGTGGGAACAGTTGGCTACGCGTTTAGACTGTGACCTGGAGCACCGTACCTGGCGGTGAGTCAAGCTTTGCTCTCTGTACACATTTGCCACTTACACATAGAACATGAAAGCGCGGATAACATCACGGCTTGGTCTTATTGGTAAGGACGTACACAAACATGGTCGAAAATACTGGCACAGAAGTTCACATGACACCCTAACACGTACACGTTTGTTCAGAAGTACACATAACACCCTAAACCGTACATACATAAAGTGTATGTGCGAGACTACGACCTAGGTTCGAATTTCTGCAATTAAGAATACATTAAATCAGAGTTTCGAAGATACACTGGTACAGTCATGTTTGTGCCTTTTTAAACTTGATTTGGAAGATTTCATAAGACTCTCCATACTTTTAGATTTTTTTTTTAAATTTATGAGAATTTCTATTATAATTAAAGCCTTTATAATATGTTCGCTTTTGTGCGTGTATTTCGTTCTTTCTGTTTTTGGATTGTAGCCTGATCTTCAGACGACTAATTGACCCGCTTCCTGTAAACTTAGCGATGACAACACATTATAACAAATTTTCAGCCCAAACACCCAAAAATCAGTTTTTCCTATTTTTCATTGAAAGATGAAGAAAATATGGTGACACTGATTTCACGAAATAAAATTTCCGACAAAAACCGCAGGTGTGTTTGGTGCGTACAATTTTATTTTGTTTTCTGATAAAGTTGGTGAAATAAACTTTCGATGTGAAAGCGGATGGAACGTCAGAATACTAATATAAAACTTAAAAATGCCTAGAAATAGATTTATACGAAAGGCATTGTTTTTTAAGGAGTTGTTTAATTTTAAATTATTTTTGCTGAGCATAAATATGTAAAACATAATCAAAGTACATTTCTATGTGTTTGTCTCTTTAATATAAATGTATGTTAGCTCAACTACTTTCCTACTAATATTTTTATTGTATTTTTCTCTCTGCCTTAAATTCTGTAATTTTATCGTTGCTCTTCAGGACTTGCACGTCAACCCTTGCGTGTCAACCCTTGCATGTCAACGCTTGCACGTCAGCCTTTGCATGTCAACCCTTGTGTGTCAGCCTTTGCATGTCAACCCTTGCATGTCAACCTTTGGGTCAGCCCTTGCATGTCAGCCCTTGCATGTCAACCCTTGCATGTCAGCCCTTGCATGTCAACCCTTGCATGTCAGCCCTTTCATGTCAGCCCTTGCATGTCAGCCCTTGCATGTCAGCCCTTGCATGTCAGCTCTTGCATGCCAATCCTTGCATGTCAGCCCTTGCATGTCAATCCTTGCATGTCAGCCTTGCGTGTCAACCCCTGCGTGTCAACCCCTGCTTGTCAACCCTTGCAAGTCAGCCTTTGCATGTCAACCCTTGCGTGTCAACCCTTGCGTGTCAACACCTGCGTGTCAGCCTTTGCGTTTAAACCCTTACATGTCAAAGTTTGCGTGCCAACAATTAGATTGAGCTGACGGTTCTCAAAAAACTTGGCCACAAGCCTTTTCTGACAGACTTTCTTACCAATCATTTCAAGCGTTCAGCCATTACCTTGCGTAGCTTCTATAAAATTTTTGTTTTCGTCCTGGTGTTGGATATTCGAAGGGGGGTAAGTTAATCAATAATAATTATTGTTTGTATTACTTCCCTTTGCTTTCGAAAAGACATGTTTAATTCTCTTGGTAAACAATTTGTATTCATATTGAGTCCAAAATGTTTGAAAGTAGAAATTGGTGTTCAAGGTTTAAGGCTGATGGGTCTTACTTTCTCTTTTACCCAATAAAATCAAGACAGAAATTAGGACGGTATGGCTGTGCAGGGGCGTAGCGAGCGGGGTGCGGGGGCAGAGGACGGCATCAGGTGACACCTTCTTGGGGGGGGGGGGGAAGGGGGATGAAACCAAAATGAGAAATTGAATATTTA
>CAXITT010000250.1:95906-119631 GCA_964033795.1 Lymnaea stagnalis
GTGTAGTGTGTGGTATGGGTGTGTAGTCTACGGTATGTGTGTGTAGTCTACGGTATGGGTGTGTAGTCTATGGTATGGGTGTGTAGTCTACGGTATGGGTGTGTAGTCTACGGTATGGGTGTGTAGTCTACGGTATGGGTGTGTAGTCCATGGTATGTGTGTGTAGTCTACGGTATGGGTGTGTAGTTCATGGTATGGGTGTGTAGTCTACGGTATGGTTGTGTAGTCTACGGTATGAGTGTGTAGTCTACGGTATGGATGTATAGTCTACGGTATGGGTGTGAGGTCCATGGTATGGGTGTGTAGTCTACGGTATGGTTGTGTAGTCTACGGTATGTGTGTGTAGTCTACGGTATGGGTGTGTAGTCTACGGTATGGGTGTGTAATCTACGGTATGGGTATGTAGTCCATGGTATGGGTGTGTAGTCTACGGTATTGTTGTGTAGTATACGGTTTGGGTGTGTAGTCTACGGTATGGATGTGTAGTCTACGGTATGGGTGTGTAGTCCATGGTATGGGTGTGTAGTCTACGGTATGGTTGTGTAGTCTACGGTATGTGTTTGTAGTCTACGGTATGGGTGTGTAGTCTACGGTATGGGTGTGTAGTCTACGGTATGGGTGTGTAGTCTACGGTATGGGTGTGTAGTCTACGGTGTTGGTGTGTAGTCCATGGTATGGGTGTGTAGTCCATGGTATGAGTGTGTAGTCAAACAGTATAGATGTGTAGTCAAACATTGAGCTAATGAAGGACCGAGTGGCGTACGCAGATTAGGGGCACAGATATGAAAGAGAGGGTGTCCAAGATTGGGAGAAAGGGAGTTAAATATCGTAGATTCAAATTATCTCATTATTTCCTTAGTTCCCTCCCCTTAGTATGAAATTTTGTTAAGGTCGCTGGCCACGGCCTCACGGATGCAACCATGGATCATTTACACATCAATAATTCAGTTTGTAAGATCCCTAACATGGGGCGCCTGTCAGACGACCGTCGGCCTTCAGTCGTGATCCGAAACTAATTCAAGAACAAAGTCACCAAGTCAACTTATTTTTGAATTTTTATCAAATAAATACCGAGTCACTGTTACAAATAGTTTAAATTAAAATGACTTGTTTGTTTAGTGTTTTGATTCGTTTATGTCACATTTATAAATCAGAACAAATGACGCGGGCCGGTTATTTCATTATCAATTGATGCCAAAATGTTTGCAAAATGCTTTTCATTGGTTAAAGCAGTGATTCCCAAAGTGGTCTATATCGACCACCAGGGGTCGTCGACAACTTGCAAGGGGTCCTTATCAGAGAATTAAAAAAAGTGGGGGGTCCATGAAATGAAAATGGAGGTCAGCGAGTTTTGAACTGCTTTTCCATCCTCATACCTGGTGGGACAGGGGGTTCAGCCATCCTCATACCTGGTGGGACAGGGGGTTCAGCCATCCTCATACCTGGTGGGACAGGGGGTTCAGCCATCCTCATACCTGGTGGGACAGGGGGTTCAGCCATCCTCATACCTGGTGGGACAGGGGGTTCAGCCATCCTCATACCTGGTGGGACAGGGGGTTCAGCCATCCTCATACCTGGTGGGACAGGGGGTTCAGCCATCCTCATACCTGGTGGGACAGGGGGTTCAGCCATCCTCATACCTGGTGGGACAGGGGGTTCAGCCATCCTCATACCTGGTGGGACAGGGGGTTCAGCCATCCTCATACCTGGTGGGACAGGGGGTTCAGCCATCCTCATACCTGGTGGGACAGGGGGTTCAGCCATCCTCATACCTGGTGGGACAGGGGGTTCAGCCATCCTCATACCTGGTGGGACAGGGGGTTCAGCGCAGTTACCAATCTTCTAACAAAACAATAAAACAAACAAAGAAACAAACTGAACATCATTAACCGAGGATATAAGAGATTAAACGTATCTAAATTGATGCCAAATGTTGAACTTTTATTATTACAGCATCAGGGTCATCCGTCACAGTAAAAGCTTTTATGTTTTGCTGAGTTATTTTATGTAACAGAAAGTAAATTTTAATTTGTTTCGATTTAATTTGAATCTAGTTAGTAAAGGTATAAAACTTAACATGTTTTTTAAACAGTTTTTCACACTACACTTCACAACCGTTATAAATTGAAATCTTTTAATAGTAGCACTATACCGGCTGACAAAAATACATTTGAAGTTAATGAATTTGCAAAAAATCAATATCAGGTAAGCATGGGTTCTACCCAAAACCGAAAAACATGGCAAGTGGTCCACGAGACAAAAACGTTTGGGGACCTCTGGGTTAAAGCACCGTGTAGTTTGTGATGTCTTTCATTGATCATTGGTAGGATTTATAGGTGGTCGTCTGCAAAAATGATACGAGCTGCGTCATTGTCTAAACCTTGTCTTCGTTATTACGGTATGGAAGTATGGAAAATATATCCTGTCAATGCGTAACCCTTGCCTTAGCATTGAGTTGCAACTGTAAATATGTCATTTGACCAGTTTTGTCTTGTCTAGTAGCTTAGTACGCCATTCATACATTTACTACTCAGTGCTCCAGTCATACATTTGTACCTCAGTACTCCCGTCATATATGTGTAACTCTGTACTTGAGTCATACATTTGTAACTCAGTACTCCATTCATACACTTACTACTCAGTGCTTCAGTCATACATTTGTAACTCAGTACCCCCGTCATATATGTGTAACTCAGTACTTGAGTCATATATTTGTAACTTAGTACTCCATTCATACATTTTTAATTCAGTACTCCTGCCATATATTTGTAACTTATTACTCAATCCATACATTTGTAACTTAGTACTCCAGGCATACATTTGTAACTTAGTACTCCATTCACACATTTTTAACTTAGTACTCCAGTGATACATTTGTTGCTCAGTATTTCAGTCATACATTTTTAATTCAGTACTCCTGCCATACATTTGTAGCTCAGTACTCCAGGCATACATTTGTAAATCAGTCCTCTAGTCATACATTTGTCTGAGTACTCTAGTCATGCATGTGTAAATTAGTACTCCAGACATGCATTTGTAACTAAGTACTTTAGTCGTACATTTTCAGCTCAGCACTCCAGTTACATATGTGTAACTTAGTACTCCAGTGCTTACGTTTGAAACTCAGTAACATACATTTACTTTATACAACCCTGTTGCCATTTCAACTGTTGATTTATCCGGACACAGGCATTAGTATACACGACTCCTGCTTCCGGTACAAATAAAACAAGTATACAATTACAGCAGAGATGGAAATAGTCCAAGAACTCGATTGCTGCTCTGAACGCTGAAGAGTGTTTGACATGGAAATCGCTAGGGGTCACGCGTGCGTCCTCACTGCGCGTGCACGGGTAGCCAACAGGCGACAGTAGTTCTAGAAAGCTAAATTATTCAACATTTGCACTGACCCGATATTGTTGGCTTTAGCATCATAGGTCTAAGCCTACAATGTTGGGATGCAGGAGGTGGGATAAACGATGGACCGTCGTGGGATAAACGGTGGAGTGTGTGGGATAAAAGGTGGATTGTGTGGGGTAAATGATGGAGGTCGTGGGGTAAATGGTGGAAGGTGTAAGATACATGGTGGAGGCGTGTAATAAATGGTGGAGGGTGTGGGATAAATGATGGAAAGTGTGGGCTAAAGGATGGAGGTCGTGGGATAAATGATGGAGGTCGTGGGATAAATTTTGGATTTCATGGCATGAATGACATAGGATAAAGGATGCAGAATGTGGGATAAAGGATGAAGGATATGTGATAAAGGATGAAGGGTGTGGGATAAAGAATGTGGGATAAAGACTTTGGGATAAAGGATATGGATAAATGATGCAAGGTGTGGGACAAATGGGATAGAGGATGAAGTATTTGGGATAAATGATAAATGGTATGGGATGAAGGGTATGGGATAAATGATGGAGGATATGGGATAAATGATATGGGATAAATTATGAAGGATATGGGATAAGTAATGGATTATTTGGGATAAAGGATATGAGATAAAGGGTGAATGTTGTTGGATAAAGGGTGGAGGATGTTGGATAAAAGATGAAGGGTGTGGGTAAAGATTAAGGATATAGGATAGAGGAAAGGAGGGTGTGGGGCGATCGAAGTGGGATAAGGATGGAGGATAAGGGATGAAGGATGTGGGATAAAGAATGGATGATGTGGCTTTAAATGGTGGATGATGCGGGACAAAGGATGGACAAATGGGCAAGTTAGGATACTGGATGGAGAATGTAATGTGTTGGATGATAAGAACTGGCTGTTGCTTCAGATTCTGTCACTTGAGAAAAAGTCGGAACTGTATCTATTTTCAAGTGAAATGTGTCCTTGAACTACTGGAATGTGTTTCCTCATTCAGCTGCATATTTGGGAAACAAAGACTTGTGTGACGTCAAATGTATGGGGCTTGAGAACGAGACACAAATCTAAATAAAAATTTTTTTATCAGAAGCCGGGAGTCTAAAGTAGTCAGAAGCCGGGAGTCTAAAGTAGTCAGAAGCCGGGCGTCTAAAGTAGTCAGAAGCCGGGAGTCTAAAGTAGTCAGAAGCAGGGGGTCTAAAGTAGTCAGAAGCCGGGAGTCTAAAGTAGTTAGAAGCCGGGAGTCTAAAGTAGTCAGAAGCAGGGGGTCTAAAGTAGTCAGAAGCTGGGAGTCTAAAGTAGTCAGAAGCCAGGAGTCTAAAGTACTCAGAAGTCGGGAGTCTAAAGTAGTCAGAATCTGGGAGTCTAGGGCAGTTTCATTTTCTAGTTTAAAAGTATTTTATTCTATATATTCGTGGGACGCCTAAAAATAACACCTGGGGAGGGGGGGGGGCGCACGAGGCCCTCTTCGGATCCGCCACTGATGACAGAGTCTGGGATTTAAGTGGGGATCCCGAATAGTTTGGGTTTCTAAAGTGACCTTTGCTTTGATCGATCCCGTCTGCTGATTTCCCTGTGCACGGTCGCAATGCCATATCATGGCCAAACATGCTTATCGGGGATAGCTAGACTCGGGAAACGTGGGAGGATAAGATGTTGAGAAGGGAGTTTCTGTGGTTGGGCTTTTAACTTATTGTTAGTACACTAGACTTTCCCATCTCCTACCATCACAACGTCCCATCTCCAATCATCCTGATATGGCTAAGACAGTGGTTCTCAACCTTTCTAATGCCGCGACCCTTTAATACAGTTCCTCGTGTTGTGGCGACCCCACAACCACAAAATTATTATCGCTGCTACTTCATAACTGTAGAGTATCTGTGTTTTCCGATGGCCTTAGGCGACCCCTGATAAAGGTTCGTTCGAACCCCCAAAGGGGCTCGACCCACAGGTTGAGAACTGCTTATCTCTCCATCAGCTACCCTCCCATTGTCTCATCTTCTAACCTCCCATCGTCCCATCTACTACCCTCCCATCGTCCCATCTCCTACCCTCCCATCGTCCCATCTCCTACCCTCCCATCGCCTCATCTCCTACCCACTCATCGTCCCATCTCCTACCCTCCCATCGCCTCATCTCCTACCCACTCATCGTCCCATCTACTACCCTCCCATCGTCACCATCTTCTACCGTCCCACTGTCTCCCCGCTAACCTTTCATTTGATCTCCATATGAACCATTCACACAAACGGTCCATCCACATTTCTGCCACTCACCAGTTGACTCTTGCTTGAAACTAAATCCACCCACCCCCTTTCGAGTTCAGTCCGTTCTTACACCCTCACTTAGTGCTTCCCTCCCTTAGAGCCCCAATTCACCCGCTTACACAATGCCTTTCTCCTTGCACCAATCAACAAATAACCCGCTTACACAATTCTTTCCTCCTTGCACCAATCAACAAATAACCCACTTACACAATTCTTTCCTCCTTGCACCAATCAACAAATAACCCGCTTACACAATTCTTTCCTCCTTGCACCAATCAACAAATAACCCGCTTACACAATTCTTTCCTCCTTGAACCAATCAACAAATAACCCGCTTACACAATTCTTTCCTCCTTGCACCAATCAACAAATAACCCGCTTACACAATCCTTTCCTCCTTGCACCAATCAACAAACCACGCGCTTACACAATCCTTTCCTCCTTGCACCAATCAACAAATAACCCGCTTACACAATCCTTTCCTCCTTGCACCAATCAACAAACCACGCGCTTACACAATCCTTTCCTCCTTGCACCAATCAACAAATAACCCGCTTACACAATCCTTTCCTCCTTGCACCAATCAACAAATAACCCGCTTACACAATTCTTTCCTCCTTGCACCAATCAAGAAATAACCCGCTTACACAATTCTTTCCTCTTTGCACCAATCAACAAATAACCCGCTTACACAATTCTTTCCTCCTTGCACCAATCAACAAATAACCCGCTTACACAATCCTTTCCTCCTTGCACCAATCAACAAACCACGCGCTTACACAATCCTTTCCTCCTTGCACCAATCAACAAATAACCCGCTTTCACAATCCTTTCCTCCTTGCACCAATCAACAAATAACCCGCTTACACAATTCTTTCCTCTTTGCACCAATCAACAAATAACCCGCTTACACAATTCTTTCCTCTTTGCACCAATCAACAAATAACCCGCTTACACAATTCTTTCCTCTTTGCACCAATCAACAAATAACCCGCTTACACAATGCCTTCCTCCTTGCACCAATCAACAAATCACGCGCTTACACAATCCTTTCCTCCTTGCACCAATCAACAAATCAACCCGCTTACACAATTCTTTCCTCCTTGCAACAATCAACAAATCAACCCGCTTACACAATCCTTTCCTCCTTGCACCAATCAACAAACTTACCCGCTTACACAATGCCTTCCTCCTTGCACCAATCAACAAACTTACCCCCTTACACAATCCTTTCCTCCTTGCACCAATCAACAAACTTACCCGCTTACACAATCCTTTCCTCCTTGCACCAATCAACAAACTTACCCGCTACACAATTATTTCCTACTTGCACCAATCAACAAGTCACTCAGCTCGCAGAATAGAATGCCCCATGTGCCACGCAGTGCACCGACTTATTAAACAGCTTCTCTGCTTTCTTTATTACCTGATAAATTGTTGCTGGAGGCAAAGTATTAAGCCTCTCAAGAAAAATCAAATTCGTCTTGTCCCGGTACAATGTCTGGATGTAAAATAATTTGTTAACCTTGGGCTTAATATTTCAGGAAAGGGATGTCATAATGTGTACCGGAGTATTGAAGGCCAACATATCTCTCACAAAAATGCACGCCATCAGGACGCTGGAATTCAAAGAGAAGAATTAGGACGAGCCTACGAATTGATTTTGCGTCTCACAAACGATGTCTGGCTCCCTTACAGACACACATTTTTGTTTTTAAATTTGGGTGTGGGGGGGGGGGGGGGGGTTGATTGCTTTTTTTTTTTTAAATATATTTTTTCAAAAANACCAAAGCCTTGTGATGAAAGCCTTGTGACCAAAGCCTTGTGATGAAAGCCTTGTGACCAAAGCCTTGTGATGAAAGCCTTGTGACCAAAGCCTTGTGATGAAAGCCTTGTGACCAAAGCCTTGTGATGAAAGCCTTGTGACCAAAGCCTTGTGATGAAAGCCTTGTGACCAAAGCCTTGTGATGAAAGCCTTGTGACCAAAGCCTTGTGATGAAAGCCTTGTGACCAAAGCCTTGTGATGAAAGCCTTGTGACCAAAGCCTTGTGATGAAAGCCTTGTGACCAAAGCCTTGTGATGAAAGCCTTGTGACCAAAGCCTTGTGATGAAAGCCTTGTGACCAAAGCCTTGTGATGAAAGCCTTGTGACCAAAGCCTTGTGATGAAAGCCTTGTGACCAAAGCCTTGTGATGAAAGCCTTGTGACCAAAGCCTTGTGATGAAAGCCTTGTGACCAAAGCCTTGTGATGAAAGCCTTGTGACCAAAGCCTTGTGATGAAAGCCTTGTGACCAAAGCCTTGTGATGAAAGCCTTGTGACCAAAGCCTTGTGATTAATGCCTTGTGACCAAAGCCTTGTGATGAAAGCCTTGTGACCAAAGCCTTGTGATGAAAGCCTTGTGACCAAAGCCTTGTGATGAAAGCCTTGTGACCAAAGCCTTGTGACCAAAGCCTTGTGATGAAAGCCTTGTGACCAAAGCCTTGTGATGAAAGCCTTGTGACCAAAGCCTTGTGATGAAAGCCTTGTGACCAAAGCCTTGTGATGAAAGCCTTGTGACCAAAGCCTTGTGACCAAAGCCTTGTGACCAAAGCCTTGTGATGAAGGCCTTGTGACCAAAGCCTAATAATGAAATCCTTGTGATAAAATCCTTGTTAATTTATCTAGCTCCACCTGTCCCTTGTTTGTGTAATCATACATCTCACTTCCTGTCTCTGTTATTTTTTTCCCCTTTATGCTCCAGAATGTCAAGCTCCTTTCTCTACACATTGTTGCCCTCGTTGTAAGTGCTCATTAGGAAACAATGGATCTTCTTTGACCTCTTTAACCCAAAAAAATATGACAAAAGTAAAGTTCATGAAACAAATACATAATTTTCTTTTGGTGGAAATTAATACAAGACTCAGTGTCAATGCACTTTGGAGTCGCTCACGTGATTAATACATGATTTCACTAAAACCTAAGAGTCCGTGGTATAACTATTGTCATTAATTTTGTTGCAACACAGACTTCAATTAGACTTAATTAAGCCCTATACTCTGTGAGGCTAATCCAGTCCCCACTTGGCAAACATATCGGCAGGATTTTCGTGAGACCTCAGTACGTTGAACGTCCCTGATGGTGAGACCCCCATCTGCAATAGCCGGCCTTACATAGGACCGAACATTTGGCAACCATCTTGTAGGAATGTAGGTGGTTGCTAGTACAATCACATCCCACCCTCACTCCAGACCTGCCAGGTAAATGTAAGCCATGTATTCTAGAACAGCGCTTCTCAAACGTTTAAGCATGGTGGACTTGTGTAAAAGTAGTCTATTGCACCAGGGACCGGTGGATAAGTTGTTCATTGCACCTGGGACCGGTGGATAAGTTGTCCATTGCACCAGGGACCAGTGGATAAGTTCTCTATTGCACCAGGGACCGGTGAATAAGTTCTCCATTGCATCAGGGACCGGTGGATAAGTTCTCCATTGTATCAGGGACCGGTGGATAAGTTCTCCATTGCATCAGGGACCGTGCATAAGTTCTCCATTGCATCAGGGACCGGTGGATAAGTTCTCCATTGCATCAGGGACCGGTGGATAAGTTCTCCATTGCATCAGGGACCGGTGGATAAGTTCTCCATTGCATCAGGGACCGGTGGATAAGTTCTCCATTGCATCAGGGACCGGTGTTATTCAAGAGGTAACGTAGTCCCTGGCACGTATTCTTCTCCATTGCATCAGGGACCGGTGGATAAGTTCTCCATTGCATCAGGGACCGATGGATAAGTTCTCCATTGCATCAGGGGCCGGTGGATAAGTTCTCCATTGCATCAGGGACCGGTGGATGAGTTCTCCATTGCATCAGGGACCGATGGATAAGTTCTCCATTGCATCAGGGACCGGTGGATAAGTTCTCCATTGCATCAGGGACCGGTGGATTAGTTCTCCATTGCATCAGGGACCGATGGATAAGTTCTCCATTGCATCAGGGACCGATGGATAAGTTCTCCATTGCATCAGGGACCGATGGATAAGTTCTCCATTGCATCAGGGACCGGTGGATAAGTTCTCCATTGCATCAGGGACCGATGGATAAGTTCTCCATTGCATCAGGGACCGGTGGATAAGTTCTCCATTGCATCAGGGACCGGTGGATAAGTTCTCCATTGCATCAGGGACCGATGGATAAGTTCTCCATTGCATCAGGGACCGATGGATAAGGTCTCCATTGCATCAGGAACCGGTGGATAAGTTCTCCATTGCATCAGGGACCGATGGATAAGTTCTCCATGCCACCAGGGACCCGTGCCCCGTTTATTAAATATTGTTCATTTACCATCAATTTTTCTGTATTCCATAATCAGTTTCAATCTTGGGCAGACGGCCGCCCCCACCCCTCCCTTCCTACACGATTGCATCATGTACTCACTCAGTGGCGTAGATAAAGTAGTACGGGTGGTCGGTGCATCCCAAGCGACACTTTTTCTTCATTATAGAGTATATAAAGTGTCCTCGTTTTATAGCCATTTTAATTGTTTCTATAGTATAGTAGTTACTATCCTAATGTCTCATTTTTATTTTAGTTAGTTTACATGTTTTTAATAATTGTAAAGCGCTTAGAGCTTTAAGGTAAGCGCTATATAAAAATGCCTAAATAAATAAATAAAATGACAGACGTCTGTGGACGGAAGTGATCATTATTTTTAAATCCTCTATACTAACTTCGCTTTTGTTCGTGTGTTTGTTTGAGGGAAAATTCTTCTGACGGCTAATTAACCCTCTTCCCGTCATCCTATCGAGCTCAAACTGGGAACATAGACTCGTGGTCGATGACAACGCGTTCTTTCAAATGTTCAGCCTCGCCCCCCCCCACCCCAAACCCCCACAACTCAGTTTTAACACTACCAGATGCCACCGATTTCACGAAATAAAATTCACAAAAACTGCGCTAAAAGAGATTCTTTAAAATACTGCAAGGGCGTTTGGTGCGCAATGTTTTCTTTTGTTTTACAGAAATCGTCGAACAAATCTGCGGGGTAGAAGCAGGTGGGACATTACCATAGTAATGTAGTTCAGGGGCATGGGGAAAAATGCGGTTACCTGTCTTGGTTTTTTTTTTTGGGGGGGGGGGGGGGAGGGGTAAGCAATAATTTGGATTCTCATAAAGTGCGTTACTTGAATGCATCAAATGTTCATTGAATACGATGGTTCATATGAGACATGTATGTCATTCAGCCCAGTGAGATGGAATGACTAGACTATGTGTATGTTATTTAATGGAAAACAACTCAATATGTGAATTCACTTTACCCCACACGTTATATAAAACATTCATCAATAAGGGCGAGCTATTAATAGATTGATTTATTTTTTTTTATGTATCGGGACAGCTTGACCTTTGAGATAACAAATATGTGGCGGTTTGAAATGGCCTCGGGTATAAAGACAGTCGTGATCTTGAAGAAAGTGTAAAAAGGTGTCGGGATACATGACGGGTCTCCATTAGGGAATATTGACCAGAGACTTGAGGTCGTCACGCTGAACACAATTATTGATGACGTAACAAGACTGTATGCGTACAGATGTCTCCGACAAACTGGATAATTAGCTTACAGTCGCCAGTGTTACCTGTGACTTATGGGATTGGTTGGGCGTGACTGATGGGACTGGTGGGCGTGACAAAGACAGACCCCTCTGTCCGTCGATGTGGCCAGCCAGGTGTGAATGTTGTGGTCAAAGTGCCATTTGACACGGTCGCCAACTCAGGCCTCACAAAACTAAAGGGCAGTGATGCCAACATCTCATCAATCTTGAAGGACAGACACAATTTGTACAAACAGAATTGTATGAATATTCATAAGTCAGCGATGTATTACAACTGGTTTGTGGGTAACATCATTGATGTGATCTTTGACATCATCGATGTGATCTGTGACATCATTAATGTGATCTGGTCCCTCCATTTTTTTTAAAATAATGTTGATTATATGTATTTCTTAAATATCTCATCTCACTCTCCATTTCCTCACTAGTGTTTTCCTCAAGCCAACCAGGTTGTGATCTCTAGTGGAATTTTACATCCCATTGTGTTTGTATGTTACATTTTATCTGACCTTTATAAAGTCCGCTCACTTCATCAGCCCACCATCACACCACCATCACACCACCATAACAACACCATCATAAAACCATAACATCACCATAATACCACCATCACACAACCATAACAACACCATCACACCACCATCACACCACCATCACACCACCATCACACCACCATCACACCACCATCACACTACCATCATCCTACCATAACACCACCATAACACCACCATCACATCACCATCACATCACCATCACATCACCATCACATCAACCATCACATCACCATCACATCACCATCACATCACCATCTCATCACCATCACATCACCATCACATCACCATCACATCACCATCACATCACCATCACATCACCATCACATCACCATCACATCACCATCACATCACCATCACATCACCATCACATCACCATCACATCATCATCACCATCACCATCACATCACCATCACATCACCATCACATCACCATCACATCACCATCACATCACCATCACATCACCATCACATCACCATCACATCCCCATCACATCACCATCCCCTCCCCCTCCCCCTCACCATCACCATCACATCACCATCACATCACCATCACATCACCATCACATCACCATCACATCACCATCTCATCACCATCACCATCACATCACCATCACATCACCATCACATCACCATCACATCACCATCACATCACCATCACATCACATCACTTCACCATCACATCACCATCACATCACCATCACATCACCATCACATCACAATCACATCACAATCACATCACAATCACATCACCATCACACCACCATCACACCACCATCACAACACCATCACACCACCATCACAACACCATCACACCACCATCACAACACCATCACACCACCATCACACCACCATCACACCACCATCACACCACCATCACACCACCATTACACCACGAATCCTAGAGTTTTATTATCACTGACAGATGTTAGATCTTTTAATGAAATACTTTGTCCCGAAATACCAAATGTCAAATGTGCCTAGATCACTGTTTTAAACTGTACATGTTCAGATATCCCACTGCCATGAACACTGCCAAGACAAAGTTTTCAGCGTATATAACAGTTTGAGTACCCTAATGTTCTCGGCGTAGATAACCTGTTTGAGAACACCTCTTGTTAAACCTGGCCGTTAGATAACACGAAATCTGGGCGCCCGCGTCCAGCTAGTTGTAACCAAGAGGGACAGTTTCCTTTATCGGTTCTTCCCAGGTAGAAGAGCCCTTCTGTCAGTCCTTGTTGCCCCTTGAGTAGCTGCGACGACATGTCTCTACACGACCAGGGACATTGTTCTAAATGTTCACATCAAGAGTTGCTCTAGAGAAGTGCTGTAGGGGAGATCATTTTCGCGCCGAGCTATATTAGCTCATGGGTTCTCAAATTATCCCAAAACAGATTTAAAATGTGCTTCTATGAGGCAGCCATTGCGGAGCATCAGCTCCTGAAGCGTTGAATTCATAGACATGTGGCTCCAAGCTGAAGTGGTGCAATTATCTTTGTTAAGTCTGTGGAGCTTATCGTGGTCATTTTCTAACAATGTAATTTAACCTATTTATAGGATTTAAAATCTCTTTAAGCGTAGAGTGGGTGAGGTGATGAATATACGGCAGAGTTTGGAGAAAGTTCCGGAAGAGTTCGAAAAGTGTTCCGGCAGAGTTCAGAAAAAGTTGGAAAGAAATGTAAAAGGAAGTCGTTAAAAGAAATTTTGAGAGCCTAAGCTACACTTGTGAGTTGAAATGGCAAAGAAGACTTTACACCCTAACTGCTAGACCCCCCCCCCCCACAATATTTTTCTCACACATACAATTCATACAATTGGTGCAGCTCCTTATTTATCTGAACGAATCGTGTGTCCACATGAGTTGAAAGGGCAAAGAAGACTTTACACCCTAACTGCTAGACCCCCCCCCCCCACAATATTTTTCTCACACATACAATTCATACAATTGGTGCAGCTCCTTATTTATCTGAACGAATCGTGTGTCCACATGATGGTAACACATTAATCGTGTGTCCATATGATGGTAACACATTAATCGCGTGTCCATATGATGTAACACATTAATCGTGTGTCAACATGATGGTAACACATACACGTGGACAGCTGACAAACTACAAAATATCCAAGATAAAATCAACTTTATTGATGATATTGATTGCTATTCAAGAGCCAATTAAGTTCACCCCGAACACAAGGAGCTGATTTATCTTGCTATACAAACCGTGTCCCACACATTAATTTCCTTTTTATCTCACTTCTTTAAAGTTTGTATGCCACAATTTTAATGATTCAAATAATCATCTTTGTTGTAGTACTTTAATCTTAAAAATTGACCGTGTTTTAAACCTATTTTTCTCACTTATACGATATACTGTAGTGCTTGTTTTGAACCTAGTTATTCTACTTATACGATATACTGTAGTGCTTGTTTTGAACCATCAATAAGATGAATATGCTATATGACATCACGAACAAAACTTGGATGTTATTCTACTTATACGATATACTGTAGTGCTTGTTTTGAACCTAGTTATTCTACTTATACGATATACTGTAGTGCTTGTCTTGAACCTAGTTATTCTACTTATACGATATACTGTAGTGCTTGTTTTGAACCTAGTTATTCTACTTATACGATATACTGTAGTGCTTGTTTTGAACCTAGTTATTCTACTTATACGATATACTGTAGTGCTTGTTTTGAACCTAGTTATTCTACTTATACGATATACTGTAGTGGTTGCGTGGTCTTATAAGTTATATTAAAACATCGACGTATTAATGATGGGTCTCTAAAACATACACCATCTAACCCATTTGAGGTTACTGGAAATGTTTAAAGATTTCGTTGAAAAAAATAAAAGTAAAAATCTTAAAACAGCCATTTTTTACTATGTGTAAATTCGGTTTTAAAATGGCGTCATTAAACCAACCATACACAGTACTTTTTTCAAGTACAGAAACTTTCAAGTCATATGTCTGACTGTTTAGAGTAAAAATCATTTCTTAACCAAGAGTTCTCCCCAGGTGGCATTATGTCAAGGTACGCCACTGCCTCTAGGTAAGATACTCTGTTTAAATTTCGTGTAGCAATCAATTCGGCAGGCGTGGCGTAAACTCAACAATCAGGACCTTTGAGAACTCAAAGTGAGGCCTACAAGTTGTTTACTTGAATAAATAAATACCCCCGTAGCCGCACCTCTATACCTACTGCTCGGTTCAAACAGTTTGATTAAATACCTTTCTTCCGCCCCTAGTTTCGTTTGTATATATTGAAATTGTTGCATTCTCCTCCTGACAACCTGTGCTGCAGTCTCAGAGCAGCGATTCTCAAATGATCCTCCCGGCACTCTCTATTTTTTCCAAGCGTCCACGTCACCTAATGAATCCCCATAATAGTTCACATACCATTACCACGTAATCCCTTGATTTATTCATTAGTAATTTGAGTTTAGGATCTTATTTTTTTCATGTAATTTTATCTTGAAGTTGTTTTCAAAGCAAACTTGTAATGTAAAAAAAAATTATTAACTGAAACAATGATTTTTGTTTCCATTTGGCAGCTGACCTCTAGGAGTCTCGCAGAGTTGATTGTACACCCCGTCGCAGGTTATCGATGGTCAGAGACCACAGAAGACGAATGACCACATTGGGCTAGCTTGGCCGACTTTGTTCTTTGATGGGTGTCCCTGGCACGGTTAGACCGCGTCCACCTGAATAGGTCATTCCAAGTATGGCGCCAGTCGTTACAGGCGATTATAACGTGTGCGGTTTAGATTAAGGATTATAGAGGTGCCCGATTATAGAGGTGCCCTTAATCTCAAGCCTTTTCCTGGGGCATACGTCTTGTCCTGCGGGGAAAGGATAGCTTTGTTACATACCTTCGGGGAGTGTTTGTACTTTCGATACCATTAATGCCATTCATGAGATTAATTGCACAAGTTGACCTGTATGAGATCAATGGACCATATCGAAGCTGCCCCCACCCCAACTTTGTGCATTTTATGAACACGTGTACAACATAAATATCTAAAGAGAAACATTTTGAAGCTGCACTTTTTAAATTCTAAACAATGCGAATTAAATATTTTACAATTATTTTTCATTTAGCACATCCTTTTGTCAATATGGCCATAAATAGAAACTGTCTCCCGTAACATTTCTAACAAAACTTTTTCTTTTATTGACATGTGCAGTCATAAAAATGTTCATCGATTTAATGCACATTATTGGATTACTTTATGTCACAGTTTAGTCGAAGGTCTCAATTTTAACATTGGAAAGAACAGTTCGGTTTGTTTCTTAAATTTTTGTTCCGATGAATGTGGAGCTCCATGTTTTGAGAAGCCGGGGCCGAACTCTCTAAGAAAACTCTTTTATCTGGCAGCCATTACAAGCACATGAGGTGTGGGGTGCCTTCTGTTTTGGGCGAAACTTGGATTGTGCAACTAGTGGCCGTAACAAGTGTTTTAGAACACAATTTTACGTGGCATATTTCTATGTATCTATAAAGTTTATTGAATGGGTTAATTTCATATGCGAGTTCCGGCATTGTTAAATGTTTTACAATTAAATATCACTATTCATTAAACATTAATCTTGTATAAAGGATTAATGACACCCCCTCAGCTCCTCCCCCCCCCCCAAACCACGCAATCTGAGGGTTGTAACCTTGTGTTTCTAGAATTATCCTACAGCTGAATGTTAGGGTGAAATGTTCAGCACAAATTTTGTGATAACATCTCTCATAGCATGTGCCAAAAGTAACAGTCTTGAAACATCCGCATCTTGAACAGGTACGTGCGTCTGTCGACGGTGCTACGCTATGCGTTCCCTGTGGTGCAAAGGAAGTTGTGTTGAACGATCGTTGTTAGAAACGGATCTCTCAACGCTGAAAACATAATCATAGCTGAGCACTATTTTGGCTCATAAGAACAGGTCGTGAATGGGTCGGAGTTTGGAAAAAGCTGTGGACACACTATTCCCAGAGATATTTAATAAGATGAAATTAATAAACACGGTCATGCTGTCTAGCGTTAAGAAATGTGGCCATTCTGGAAGTGTCAACTCAATGGCAAGACTAGTCGGCCAGTAAGTGTTTCGACAAATGAGAATTTACGGATTTTACGCACGTAATCTTTAGCTTACTCTACACTCTCCCTTACGAAGTCCATGACGAACAACTTTGAAAGTGAACATCAGAGAGAAGCCCGCTCATCGTTTGTCTAAGGACGTAGGGGCATTTTACTTTCCAGGAGGATGTGTCAGTATGATGTGTCAGTATGATGTGTCAGTATGATGTGTCAGTATGATGTGGCAGTATGATGTGACTGTATGATTGTCAGTATGATGTGCCATGATGATGTGTCAGGATGATGTGCTATGTTCAATTATCTATATTTTTATGAATGTGTTGTTCTGGAACGAAAGTCAGATTCACGTGGGACGGCAACATCAATCTACAGACAGCTCGCTTACTTGATTTTGAGTGGCCGATGTTATCGTCCAGAAACCGTTATACAGTTCACGTGTGACGCTATAGTGTGCCGTTTCAGCACATGGCATGTTGGGCACCTATTGGATGGAGGATGAGTAAAGCAAGGCTCTTTAGCCATCACCCTAAACGCTAAATGATAATGATGATCAAACCATTGATTCGAGATGTGAGACGGTTCTGTCGTGCAAGGATCCTTCACATGAATAGACAGCGGTAGCAACATTCATATAACAAGACAGTGTTAAGACAGCACGGGGCTGCCAGCCATAACACAGAAGCATCTATTGCTAGCTGGAGAGAAACCTTCTTTGTCGAATCATTTCCTTTGGGACTGACTTTTACAACCCGCTCAAATCCCTGAACCTACGTGGCCTGGTGCCTACTTGTGTGGACTCATAAAAGAGAGTGTGTTCAACTATGAAAATCCGCCATGAAAAGTACTGCGCCTGCATCGTGCGAGCAAATAGTCACCTATTGCAGAAATCTGCAGCAATCATTGTTCAGTGATATGTTAGAACAGCGGTTCTCAACCTATGGGTCGCGACCCCCAAAGGGGTCGCCTAAGACCACCTGAAAACACGTATCCTTACAGCTTTGAAGTAGCAACGAAAATAATTGTGTGGCTGGGGTTCGCCACGACACGAGAAACTGTGTGAAAGGGTCGCGGCACTAGGAAGGTTGAGAACCATTGCGTTAGAAGATCAACGACTTTAAGACTGTCCATAGCGAGGCGGTGGACGCCATGAACACTTACGTTACTCATACCGAGGTAAATCAACACGCGAATAGTGCATGTGCATGATGTTAGGATGCACGCTAGTTTCTTTCATGAGAAATAAATTTACAGAAGAAAACCAGGGAATATTGTTCACCTTTTCTTGTTGGAGTTTTGGCGCATGTTATATTCAACCCAAGCCAAAGGACAAGAACCTCGATAGCCATGGGAATATAATTAGTTATGAAACTATACTAACACATGTCTTCGTCTTAACATTAGGGAGGGATGTGGGCATATATCTTCATATTCATTTGATTAGCCATGGAACACATGTCTCAGCGTTTATCTGATTACACGGCCATGATATAAAAGCAATTAGTGAAACCTTTACGTGGCGAATTGGGTAGGGAAAAAAACACTTAAGGTAATTATTAAATCAACAACAGCGCTTCTCATACTGTGAATAACCGGCAAATCCACAAATCTTCTGGTAGCGGTCCGTGATTCTATTTCTTAACAAATGTTTGTAAGTTTCGGTACAACATAACATGTTATAAACTACCACTAACAATGTCTAGCAATGGAAGAGTATATACCTCGAATTTACACCACCCCACTACATCTGTTCTGAGGGAAAAACGAAGAGAACCGCTCTTAGGTCCTATAAATCACAAAGTTTTAAAAAGCACGGTAATCATATCAACATGTCTGTCGGCACACGACTGCCACCCACCCCTCCTCGTCCACAAAGATTATTTTTACGACTGCCTTTCTTTTGCTCCCGTGGTACGGAGGTTAATCTCAGCTCAGCGGGAACTAAGTGCGGTGAGATAGGTTGTAAGGTGCACGCTGGCGGTAGGAACCAGCGCTTGAAACCATCTCAGTTCCGTTTCTTGCGGCAGACAGGCTCCACTGATGTCCCTTGTTGCTCCCGCTGGCGCGAACTATGTGTAAACTGTCAGGGGACAACGGAACTAAGTGACGTGATTAATGTGTCATCACCACAGGGATAACGGCGCTAGATGACGTGATCATAAAATAGTACAGAGTAATTAACAACTTTAAAAGATGTCTTCCAATACTACTACAACAAATGCATCATATTTTCACACAGAGATTGTATTGTGTTTTAATTATGTATTTTTAAATAAAACTTTCTACTTATATGTACGTTTTATTATGTCAATATGTATGTTATAGATTTTTAAATTGTTTAATATGGCAATATTTATGTCATAGATTGTGTAACGGTTTAATGGGTATATGTATGTTGGTATGTTATAGATTGTTCCGTGGTTTCTAAGATAAGTATGTTGGTACGTTATAGATTGTTTCGTGGTTTACTAGATCTGTATGTTGGAAGTTATAGATTGTTCGATGGTCTGTGTGTTGGTATGTTACAGATGTTTAATTGTTCAATAGGTATGGACCAAACTTAGTACAAAAACACATCTTTATCAAATGACCAAGGCCAAGCAAATACACTTTTAGATCTTAAATTTTGGTTGGAGGAATTTTTCATTAAGGTTAAAGTTAAGTTGATGATGCAGATCAAATCTATAACTTATTACCTCAGAGACACACAGCTCAGCATTACTCCCTAACTCAGACACATTGAGATCAACACCACGCCCTATCTCAGACACATTGAGATCAACACCACTCCCTATCTCAGACACATTGAGATCAACACCACTCTCTATCTCAGACACATTGAGATCAACACTATTCCCTATCTCAGACACATTGAGATCAACACTACTCCCTATCTCAGACACATTGAGATCAACACCACTCCCTATCTCCAACACATTTAGATCAACACTATTCCCTATCTCAGACACATTGAGATCAACACCACTCCCTATCTCAGACACATTGACATCAACACCACTCCCTATCTCAGACACATTGAGATCAACACCACTCCCTATCTCAGACACATTGACATCAACACTATTTCCTATCTCAGACACATTGAGATCAACACCACTCCCTATTTCAGACACATTGAGATCAACACCACTCCCTATCTCAGACACATTGACATCAACACTATTTCCTATCTCAGACACATTGAGATCAACAATTCTCCTTATCTCAGACACATTGACCCCCTCCCCTAGTGTACATACGTCGCTGTGGATGTTGTGGAAGCAAAGCCACCAGTATGATCCAATGGAATCCACAAGGAAGGATAGTGACCCCCTCCCCTAGTGTAGATACGTCGCTGTAGCCGTCTTATAGACTTAGCTCCAATCTTACTCACGGGGAAGGAGGTAGACCAAACAGATTGGTCTTCTGATAATGTTGGATAGACTGTAGAGTGTAGAAGGCCAGGGGGTTTGTGGATTTGGCTGCTTGGTACAAACCAGGATAAAAACAGCGGGTGTGAAGAAAGAGGGTAGTCAGGTGAACGTTGACAGAAAAAATAAAACCTAATTTACCTTATCAAGACCATCAGATGTGGGTGCGTAGCACGGCTAATCGGGAACATTAGATGTGGGTATGTAGCATGGCTAACCCTGGCTTATCAAGACCATCAGATGTGGGTGCGTAGCACGGCTAATCGGGAACATTAGATGTGGGTATGTAGCATGGCTAACCCTGGCTTATCAAGACCATCAGATGTGGGTGCGTAGCACGGCTAATCGGGAACATTAGATGTGGGTATGTAGCATGGCTAACCCTGGCTTATCAAGACCATCAGATGTGGGTGCGTAGCACGGCTAATCGGGAACATTAGATGTGGGTATGTAGCATGGCTAACCCTGGCTTATCAAGACCATCAGATGTGGGTGCGTAGCACGGCTAATCGGGAACATTAGATGTGGGTATGTAGCATGGCTAACCCTGGCTTATCAAGACCATCAGCTGTGGGTGCGTAGCACGGCTAATCGGGAACATTAGATGTGGGTATGTAGCATGGCTAACCCTGGCTTATCAAGACCATCAGATGTGGGTATGTAGCATGGCTAATCGGGAACATTAGATGTGGGTATGTAGCATGGCTAACCCTGGCTTATCAAGACCATCAGATGTGGGTATGTAGCATGGCTAACCCTGGCTTATCAAGACCATCAGATGTGGGTACGTAGCACGGCTAACCCTGGCTTATCAAGACCATCAGATGTGGGTACGTAGCACGGCTAACCCTGGCTTATCAAGACCATCAGATGTGGGTACGTAGCACGGCTAACCCTGGCTTATCAAGACCATCAGATGTGGGTGCGTAGCACGGCTAACCCTGGCTTATCAAGACCATCAGATGTGGGTACGTAGCACGGCTAACGCGAGCTTATGTAATGGCTTACCTTGCGTAATGGCTTACCTTGCGTAATTAGCTTATCGTCAAAGATAGTTTGCTCCATCTCCTTTCTGAGACGCCTCTGTTACAACAATCAAGCAATGCGACAATAATCATGCAATGGGACAACAATCAAGCAATGCGACAACAATCAAGCAATGAGACTACAATAAAGCAATGAGACTGCAATGAAATGAGGAAATAATGAATAATTTACTGTCACTAATTCTTCGTCCAAAGTACTGATAAAACACTTGTTCAATCTTTCATTACTGTACACTATTCCTGCATTCTGTTACTGTACACTAGTCTGTATGTACCATATCCTGCCGCCTACCTGATATTGTACTCGACGGGCTTGGTCAATGACGTCAAATTATGACATCACAGTAAGGGGCGAAGTGATCCAAATGTCAACAAAATCGTGAACAAGAGAGGCCAGTTAGCGCCACCGCAGGTTTGATCACTCGAATCACCATTTCAGACTCTTTTGTGACGCCCGCTTACACGCTTGAGTGACCACGGACAAAAACAACCGTTATCGCGGCTCACTTGATTTCCCCGTGTCCCAGGCGCACAGGTGGGCTGTTTACCCAGGATCCACCTAACAGGACCGGCCAGGCGAAAGCTGGACTGTTACCAACAACGGTCAATGAACGGGCGATAATCTAACGAAATACATTAAAGATCTTTTTGTAAGATTTGACTTTGACCCGCGGTACGCCTACTCCGAGCCCAGCCCCGGTACTGCCCCCACCACCCACCTGGGATCAGTACGTGTACCAATGTCCTATATCCAGTTGACCAGGAAGCACCAGAGTATGAGGTAAGATTCTCCCCCCCCCCCCCGAGGAAAGCCTTCATTAAAGGAGTATTATGCTATAGAGGAGATAACGCACGGAGTTCCCTTGTCTAGGAACATGTCGCTTCTTTACGGAACAGAAACATCAACAAACATGTGGTACATAGTAGCTGTGGGGAGTGTGGGGGGGGGGGTGAGTGGGGTAAGTTGGGTGGGGGGGGCGAGGTCTGGTTGTTGGATGGGGTGGGACGGGTTGTGGTGGACGGTCTGAACAGTGACCGTTGCTTAGGGCATCGGGGACGGGGGAGGGCTATGGGGGGCACACCAAACAAGAATCTACTAACGACCGATGCTCACAAATCGACTGAGCAGAGCATGTGCGTTTTTGTGTTTGCATCTTGCGTCCAGCCGAAGCCATTACAATAAATTCGTCAACATAATGGTTAGAATTGTGAGTATGGCGGCATAAAGGGGAGGATCCTCAACACATGAGAGTCAGACAGTTGGATAAACAAACTGCACGCCGATATTTGACACGCGCTTCCCACGCCTACGTCCTTCTTATCCCAAGTTCTTGTCGTGTTATAGTGTCACGTGACGTTAGCGCCATGGGGGAATGGACAGTGTCGTCTGAAAACAATAGGGTGAATTCAAGGGGAAGATAGCCGACTCCACCCCCTGCATGCACCCCACTGTGATAACCCGTGTATGAGATTATGTGGTCATCATTCTGCAGAGATCGACCCCCCACCACCCCGCCACACCCCACCCCATCACTCCCCTCTCCCAATTGTCAGCTGGTGTTTGATGACAGGGGAAACTGGAGGTAATTTGAACGTGAATATGATATTTAGATGAATGTGGATCTTAGCGCAGACTGTGGATGTTAGCGAAGACTGGGTATTGGCCCAGAGTTTGGATATGAGCGAAGACTGTGGATATTAGCGAAGACTGTGGGTATGAGAGAAGACTGTGATATGAGCGAAGACTGTGGATATGACCGAAGTCTGTGGATATGAGCGAAGTCTGTGGATATGAGCGAAGTCTGTGGATATTAGCGAAGACTGTGGATATTAGCGCAGACTGTGGGTATGAACGAAGACTGTGGATGATTAAATGAACGAGTGAATATGTTTGAGAAAACAGCGGATGTCTCTATGAATGAATGCCTGTTTGAATATGATTGAATGGATGCTTGTTTGAATATGATTGAATGGATGCTTGTTTGAATATGATTGAATTGATGCTTGTTTGAATATGATTGAATGGATGCTTGTTTGAATATGATTGAATTGATGCTTGTTTGAATATGATTGAATGGATGCTTGTTTGAATATGATTGAATGGATGCTTGTTTGAATATGATTGAATGGATGCTTGTTTGAATATGATTGAATGGATGTTTGTTTGAATATGATTGAATGGATGCTTGTTTGAATATGATTGAATGGATGCTTGTTTGAATATGATTGAATGGATGCTTGTTTGAATATGATTGAATGGATGCTTGTTTGAATATGATTGAATGGATGCTTGTTTGAATATGATTGAATGGATGCTTGTTTGAATATGATTGAATGGATGCTTGTTTGAATATGATTGAATGGATGCTTGTTTGAATATGATTGAATGGATG
>CAXITT010000250.1:130918-153007 GCA_964033795.1 Lymnaea stagnalis
ATAATATAATATAATATAATATAATATAATATAATATAATATAATATAATATAATATAATATAATATAATATAATATAATATAATATAATATAATATAATATAATATAATATAATATAATATAATATAATAATATATTATATCATAATATAATATAATAATATATTATATCATAATATAATATAATATAATATAATAATATATTATATCATAATATAATATAATATAATATAATATAATATAATATAATATAATATAATATAATATAACATAACATAATATAATATAACACAACACAACACAACACAACACAACACAACACAACACAACACAACACAACACAACATAACACAACATAACATAACATAACATAACATAACATAACATAACATAACATAACATAACATAACATAACATAACATAACATAACATAACATAACATAACATAACATAACATAACATATAATATAATATAATATAATATAATATAATATAATATAATATAATATAATATAATATAATATAATATAATATAATATAATATAATATAATATAATATAATATAATATAATATAATATAATATAATATAATATAATATAATATAATATAATATAATATAATATAATATAATATAATATAATATAATATAATATAATATAATATAATATAATATAATATAATATAATAAGAATATGCTATGAAACAGCTGTGTTATAGGTTAGTGCCGCAGTGCCGCTGGGACGGGCTAAGATGTTTCAGTGCGTAATTAAACCGCAATAACATAATGCATTTTATAAAGAAAAAAGTGATGCCCCCTCCCATTTCCAGGGCCACTGTAGATCTGTACTCATTATATATGATATGTTAAGATGCGATACAATTTTTACAACTAAAACAATAACTTTAAAGAAAAGGAAATTGAGAGTTAACCATCTAAAACTTTTAGCTATAATTATTATAAACTTTACAAAAGTAGGCTAGGGCTAGTTTATTTAAATCAGGCCTATGCGTAGGCATAATTTACTAAATGAAAATGAATTAATGTTAGTACCCCCTACTTTTAATTTGTGTTACAACATTAAGATTTTTGTGTTTAAATTGGGTTTAAAATTATTCAGATTAATAATTATTAGGCTACACCGAATATAAAAAAATTAAGAAAGGTTGGTAGTATTATTGATTGTCGAACTTTGAATTCGCAGAGAGACTGGCTATGACATGTTTTCTTTCGTATTCAGGATAATCTCCCCTTCGGTGTTCTGCCCTAGCTTGTAAGTTGCAACTGATCCAAAAATAACACCGTGACCTCAATGGATCAAAACGATTGGGCGCCTTAGTTCAATACATATTTTTGTTTTGCTTTGATTGGCTATGTAGCTGTGTCATGGGGGTGTGTCTGTGACAACGAGGGAAACGTCATACAGCGCGAAAGTTTGGTAAAAATAAAACTAGAAATGGAATCTGCGGAATAAATTTTATAATTAGTTTAAACAACGTTAAGGATTACTTAATTAGAAGCCCATAATAATTCGTAAATTGTTCAGAATATATATTCCCGTTATGCTATTTTTAAAAATAACAATTTTTTTTTTAAAATTAAAAAAAAAATTAAGTTCCACAGTGCTGAAACTGATTTTATTTCGTCTGAACACTAGCAGGCAACAGCTTGTCTGGAATCAACACACACTCACATTTAGACTACACAACAATTTATAGTTTGCTAGTAGTGGTATTACAAAATACAACAAAATGTAGGGTAAGTTAATAAACATTATTTAAAACAATTAATGTGCCTGTATTATAAAAGAAATTGATTGTTGATCTATACTGTCTTTATTTTGTTATTTTATTTTTAATCTTAATGGACTGCTTGTTTGGTGTTCAGCGATCGTTGGAGCATATAATTTTCCCACTCCTTGTTAGGCGTGTACAGTTTACGATATATATAGGCCTACAAGTATTTTACAACATATTCAAGGTATAACTAAGACTTCGTCGTTATAGAAGGAAATAAAAAAAAAATTTGATCAAAATTACACTTCTTTCAAAGGCATTTTGGCACATACCCTATAAGGACGCGTAACAACCCGTTGTTTAGTTAGACGTGTTTGTATGTTCTTTGTGATGATTGGGACAAGTAAGGCAGACATTTATTAATATGTATGATTAAATTATAGATTTTAATAATTTAGCATTAAATATAAAAATGATAACTGGTTGAATAGAATTTTAAAAGATTGAAGATAAACAATTTAAAAAGTATCATCGCTATTCTTTTAAATTTTAAACAAAAACCAAAACTAGGAATTTAAAGGACAGTGTTCGTTGTCCTCCCATACAAATTAAGTCCTCACTGAATTGTCTTTCTCCCTAACAAATGTAAGTTAACCGCAGGTTATGGGGGGGGGGGGGAGACCACACCTGGTGGAACTATGAATAGTGTTTATAGCCAATACCGGGACGGTAGTGTTTTGTGGGGAGGAGGGGGCGCAATATTGGGAAATAGCCTCAGACGGTACTCGTCACGGACCCCCCCCTCCCCTGCAGGAGGGCGCAGTCTCATTCTTTCATACCGTGTGACCACCCCTGCAGGAGGAAGCTGTCTCATTCCTTCATACTGTGTGACCACCACTGCAGGAGGGAGTTGTCGCATTCCTTCATACCGTGTGACAGCCACAGCATGAGGGGGTTGTCTCATTCCTTCATACCGTGTGACAGCCACAGCATGAGGGAGTTGTCTCATTTCTTCATACAGTGTGACCACCACTGCAGGAGGGAGTTGTCTCATCCCTTCATACCGTGTGACAGCCACAGCATGAGGGGGTTGTCTCATTCCTTCATACCGTGTGACAGCCACAGCATGAGGGAGTTTTCTCATTCCTTCATACCGTGTGACAGCCACAGCATGAGGGAGTTGTCTCATTTCTTCATACCGTGTGACAGCCACAACATGAGGGAGTTGTCTCATTCCTTCATACCGTGTGACAGCCACAGCATGAGGGAGTTGTCTCATTTCTTCATACCGTGCGTACCTTTACTTTGTTGCATCATCCTTTCTCGTTTTCCTGTGCCCTTTATTGAATCTTCCCTCCCGTAATCCTGTCCACTTTATTGAAACGTTGAATTATTGGCCAACTTCTCTTAACAAAATGATATATGTGAAGAGTTCATTAAAAATACAATATATAATGCAATACATTTTTTTTATTTGACTGGATTTACTGTGATACAAACACTGGCGCTCCCAGCGGCTCATGGTAGTTAACCATGTTTAAAAAAGCTGCCCGGGGGTAAACACACCCCTACCATCTTTCTTAAGGGGTCTATGGCCAATTACATCACAGCAAAAATGACATTTTCAGACCCTCCCTCCCCATGTCCCAACGTGTCTCAAATCCATTACCCCCCCCCCCNTGTATCCGTTAACATTTTCCCATAATGCATTGAGATGTAGAATTATTGGGAAACTGTGACGCGAAACAACGAAGTCATCCACAAGCTGAATCTAAAATGACCACAACAGTGTTTGCCTACTTTTTCGAAATGCGCAGAAGGTGCGCGCGAATGAGTTCAGTTCACGGTACCTGTAATACCTGAGGAAATTTTGACCTCAAATTAATTTTTTTTTTAAATTGAGTAAGATTTTTCAAAATTATAACATTTAACATTTTACATTTTTTTTTTTATTTTGTGACGTCACAATTTTTAACCCCCCCCCCCTGTCACGAGTGTCACAAATTCTCAACCCACCTCCCACTGAGCGTAACGTTATTTCCAAATGACTCCTTAGCCAATTAATTATAATCAACCACCTTCAGTTTTGGACATTATTGGTTACATGGGTTCCCTTTATTTTGGTTTCACATATAGTTTAACGAGCGATTTAGTCTTTTCATTTCTATAATCTCCATTTTTGTTCTTTTCATTTCCCCTTTCTGAAAAATGAATAGATGTTTATAATCAACTTTCAATGAGTAACTTATTTCTCTTCCTTATTGCATTGATAACACTACCAATGGGTTGTACGCTTTTTGTCGCTGTGGTTGCTTAGGTCAATTCTACTTCTTACTTTGAAACAACAATTGGGGAAGTAACAATGGCTAATTTTCTTAAAGGGATTACTCTGACGGTCCTTGATCCGTCACATTGTCTGCTGTCTTTGAATGCCGCCATATCGCCGTTTTCTTTCAGTGGTTATAGTAGCATATGCCGTAAATATACACCAACCGATGAAAGACCACCACATTGGTTGCATGCACGCCAATTGGTTCAGTTACAGCCAGGCGTCACAGCAAGGCGGTACAGCCAGGCGCCACAGCAAGGCGGTACAGCCAGGCGCCACAGCAAGGCGGTACAGCCAGGCGCCACAGCAAGGCGGTAAAGCCAGGCGCCACAGCAAGGCGGTACAGCAATGGGGCACAACAAAGACTCTCAAGTCTAAATGGGTGAATATAGCACGAATGTCTCCAGGTCAAGTCTCGTTAAATGGATCATTTATTAAAACATCCTCACTCATGTGAATACACGGCTAATTTCGGTCGTTTGATCTTGCCAGAGTTGACAAAATTCACCTGTGTTGTCTGTTGACTATACCTTAGAGTTGGGTGAATTATGGGGATACTAGTATTGGAGTAATATGGGAAAATTGTTTGAGATGAAATATGGAACACTAGTGTTGCATTAATATAGGATAATAGTGTGGGGGTGGAAATGAACGATGAAATAACGGGTTAAAAAAGCTATGCGAAATGAGTTACACAATAATACATAAAAACTTCTCGTCAGTAAGTTAAATAACATTTATTTATTTTTTTAAAGAAAATTTAAACATCTTTCTAAAATATATTTTTTTAAAGAATCTTTCAATATCTTCCTAAAACATTTTTCTTAAACATCTTTCTAAATGTAAACATCTTTCTAATACATCTTTCTCAATCTAAAACATCTGTTTACATCCAAAACATCTTTGTAACCCATTTTAAACTTTAAAAAAAAAATTAATTAATTAAAAATTCCAAGATCAACATAAATATTGATCCACGCCTGAATTGTATGATGATAATAATCAATATATGGAAAGATAAATACATAAGTTATGTTATAAAATTTTATAAAGATTATTTTATTTAATCACTTGATGTAACATACGTTTCACTTGAAGTAACATACGTTCGTCTTAAATATATACGACTTTTGATTAGTTAATCATTTTAAAAATCACTAAAATAAAACAAAATTGGAGATATTTAGCGCAGGCCTCTTAACTGCAGACCTTCCTTGTCCAGAGGTCATTCGCGGGTGGCGAGAATAGACACCCGAAATAGCCTCGGGTTCTCTCGTGTCTCCAGTAAACAATCTCATGACGTGTGGTTTTCTTTCAAAAGCGCCAACAGGCTTTAATGGTAGCGTGTCAACGTAATCATTGCCACTGACGAGGGCACTCACAAGTGCCAATATTGTGTAGGCCTATGTCTAAGGAAGCTGTGGTTGGGTGCGTTATGTAACATATGGACCACCGTGAATTAACATGAACTATTTATAAGTTATCTTTGTATACTCAGGTCCACTTACATAGGTCTTGTCTAAGCTTATTCACTTATGTTATTTAATGATTTGAACTTTAAAAAGATACACACTTTTATAAGTGCAGTGCAAAATTAACGACTGAATTGAACACCATAGTCATAGTCTTCAAATGTGGACACAAGCCTATGTTCGAACACACACACAAATATATGTTCATTTCAAACACGTTTGAAGTAGCTAATGTTGGTTAAAAAAATATGAGACTATGTTTAACTTTTTAAGGTGACATTCAAAGAATACTTAGTTCTTAAATCAAATTACTACATATATAACTATAACAACTAAATAATTGAATGAATCCCCCAAAAAACAGTCAAACACCGGCTTAGATTTGGATAGATGACTATAATAACTTAAAAAAAACAAAAAACAATAACAAAACATCTGTAATAATTATTATAACTACCAAAATTTTACTGTAATCCTTAAAATTTACCAAAAATATACAATAATTCCATCACTAATAACAATAAAAATTAATTTTTAAAAGTTTAGTAAAGGAAATATTGTGTCTGGTATATACTATGGTGATAAAAAGGGCTAAAATCAAAACTGTTTGTAACGGCTCTGTGACCCTTTGAAAATAGCCGCCGTTTGTTTATGCGCCCTCTTCACTTCGACCCCCGCCTACCAGTACCCTCGAAAAATGTAAACATTACTCGAGCGCGCGGTTTTTCTCTTCATCCACATTCCCTGGCCCAGGAAGCAAAAGGTACGTCGCTATCACGCGCCAATTTCGAACGCCTTCCTACACATTAGTAATTGCAGTTCAACCAGACAGACGAGCAGACTGAGACTGAGCGAAGGCGGGTGAAAACGGATGCCCGTTTTGACCTAAATAATAGTGTATTTATAATAATTTCATGAAGATCTTCATTTAAATCAGGTAAATTTAAACCAAAAGTAGGTTGAAAATAAAAACATAGTAAATTTATTGCGTTTTTCTTAACGTTCAATTATCAATAACTCAACTGTCGACTAAGAAGTAAGGCCGTGTCGTGAAATATGCTACGCCTACGTCAACCGAACTTCACTAACTGTGCTATACCGGTTTATTTACAATAGCGGGCTCGCGCTTTTTCGGAATTTAGAACCTAAAGAAGCTTCTTGAATTTAAAAAAATAGATTAAATCGCCCTCTGTCCACTAGCCACTAGGTCATAAATATAAATTAAGCTGTCGAGACTAATTTTGCCTTTAGTTTTTTTTTTTTTAGTTAAGTTAAAGTTCTATTAAAATTTAAGGCTATTCAGTATTATTAATTAATTAGTATGTATAGTAAATTATTAATTATAGCTCGGCCTAATCAATTGTTATTATGATTATTAATCTTATTGTATAGGCCCTCTGTCTCTCCACTACTCACTAAAAGTAAAAACTAGTCTATAGCCTATAGTTATTCCATTTAGAAATAGATTTATTATAAAATTAAAAACGACTGCTAGCCCATAATTGCCTACACTTACACATGATTTGGACGTGATATCAACTTTGATTTTTAAAAATATATTATAGTATAGATAAATCATTTTAATTTAAGGATCCAGAATAGGTAAAATAGGTTATAGTAATTGGACCTAATAGTGATTAATATTAGTATAGTACACTATTTTTAAGCGTGTGATATTGTGATTAATAAATGTGTGTAAGTGTAGACATAATCATTCAAAATCATTTAGGAACTACCTAGCAAGTTAATACTTAGTAGGCCTACTCATTTAAACTATATTAGTATATATAGTATAAGTATAGTGTAATAAAGGTCTACTCTTCGAAGCAAAAAACTTGGCACTGTTAAGCTATAAATGACCAAAATTATGAACAAAAAAATATTTCTAGATTGAATAGCTTCTCTTTCTCTATCTAGAGGCTCTTTAGCGACGGTGGCTCAGCCAGTCGGCCTCAAATTGGTTTTGACTCTGAAAAACATGGTTGTTGATGGGTTCTAGAAACTTTGGCTCCCAAAATTTGTTTAATTGTCCTGCTGATTTTTTGTTCTTTTGTTAAATGAGTTTTCAGACCACTGGCCTTCTGGCCTATTTTTGACTTTTTTGTCCTTATTTAAAATTAAAAGTTTTAATCCAGAATTATATGAATTCAATTTTAATAATTACTGTGCATAATTTTATCATGGCCTATTTTATCACAACCATTCAGTCTACTAATTTATATTTTTTCATTACAGCAATGGCAGATGACATGAATTCTTTAAGACCCGAACTAATGATACCTTCATCTAAAAAATATACACACAAAAATGTGAAGCGGCTGAAGCGTTGTTTGTCAGATAAACCATTTTCATCAAATGAAAATAGATTCAGCCCTGTTAAAAAAGCCAGCAGTAATATTAAATTCTATAAGGCGTTGGGAAAGGAAAACATGGATCCAGAATTATTAAAAACGGGACAGTCAAGGGAAAAGATATTCGACGTGAATAATAAAGTTTCAAGGAAACCTTTACAAAGGTATGTGGATGATATTCCGAATAGTGATGAAGACAGTTTACAGTCGACAGAAAGGGATTATTTATTTGACTCTATTAGCAATCAAGGGCAGGGCTTTCAAAATCACTTAAATGTACATTTACTTTCAAAAGATAGCATTAATTCTGCATCTACTCCACCGCCAAGTCCAACATGGAATTTAAAAATGTTATGCACCGCCGTTAGTCCTGAAATTCGCAGAATGCAGCAGGAGAAAGAAAATGGCTTTGAAGAAGGGAGGTCATCCACGGTGTCAATGTCTTCATCCAATGCAACAAATCGAATTGTTAGCCCTTTAGATGAAAATAGTCACGATGGCTTGGATTACTGCTCATCGCAGGACAGTGTGTTCAACTTAGAAATGGAGGTGATAACTTCTCGTAAAGATAAATCATTAGGAAGGCTCTGTGACAAGTAAGTGTTATCATGTCTATGGTTTTCTAGTACTCCCTAGAGATTTCAGGGTTCAATTAGTGATGATGATAATTTTGTAACCATTGAAATTGAAGTAGAATTTTAGTTCTTTTTAAGCAATAATGAATATATTATAACTCAACTGGTTATTTTTTTAATTAATTGTGAAGATGGTGTTATAGTTTTGTTTCTTATGCTCTCCTCATACATGGGTCAAGTTTTAAGAACAGAAACACATTAAACTTAACCTCAATCTTAATATAAAATTACAATTTTTTTATTTTGTTTAAAATGAAATTTGAGAGAATACTTTGATGACACTGGGTGACAGGTTTTAAAGTTGAAAATCTTGCCAAATCTCTTTGTTAAATTCGCCAGCTATATTATAATCTTTTTGTCTGTGTTCGAATAAAAAGTGCAATGGAAACCTACAATTTTAAGGCCAAAACAAATATTTTTGCATCCATAAGGAATTTGTATGTTATTAAAAAAATGAGGATTATTATTTTAAATTAAGTTTTTTTTCAAATGATGTGAATGTTCCATTTGTTATCACCATGTTTTATAATACAGGTTCCTCCAAAAATACCCAGAGCATCCAGGAAGCATAAGAATTGATATATGTTTGGATGAAGTAGCCAAAGATCTATGTAAGTTTTCTTATATTGTTATTTTATAAATATTGTATTGGTCTGGTAAATCATTTACTGTTAGTGTTTAGTCTATTCCCTCAGTTATTGCACTCCTGTGGACTAAGTGTTTCAATGCAAAAAGTAAACATGTCGAGTGCTGGGTGGCTGACAGGTCCAGACTGAGCAAATGTCAAGTTGATGGTCTGGAGTTCAGTCCACAAAGCCCAGTCAAGCAAAAACATCACCAGCACCCCGGGTGGATGGAACTCATTAACCTTGGATGGCAACTCATATAAGAGAAAGAAACTCTGATTCAAATCCGGAGATGCCCGAAGACGGATACCATTGGTACAATGAAACAATGCGACAACTCCTGCGACACCACTGGTGCCAAGCTGTTGAGAGAGGCAATTTGCTGTTGGGAACCAGCTTATAATCCTAGAAGAAGAATTCCAGGCCTTGTGGATTTCATCCTACGAAGTCTACACCATAATTGTGATGGACGGATGCCAACAAAAAAAAGTGAAATAATAATAATAGGAGGTCGTATATAGCGCTGTACCCCAGCCTAGGGCTGGGCTCTCCGCGCTGTACATAAAATTTTTTATCAAAAGAAACATAATTATGACATTAAAATAAAATACATTTATGAAACAAAGAACAGCAATGTATATTCACCCACACCACCACATAAATCTACTTTGTACAAAAAAGGGAAATCCGGCAGTCAACACTTATTCAAAATTTACTAATTTAGCGAGTATATTTAATTTATAATAAAGTAATCCTTTTGTTGATTTTCAGCTGTTGAACGGAGGAGAATCTATGATATTGTTAATGTTCTTGAAAGTGTGGAGATTGTAAGCAGAGCTGCGAAAAATAAATATACATGGCATGGAAAGACCAACCTCCCTCATACACTAGTTAAATTAAAGGTCTGTAACACTCACAACGTCAAAGAATTTTTTGTTGTACTTGATTTATAAATTTAAAAAAAAATTGTTTACTTTAATGTTTTCTATTTCATAAAACAATCTAATAGCCAAATGCTATATTTAAAATAATTTGACTGCTTAAAATTTTTTTTTAAAGATACTTGAAAATGAAAAATTTTAATGTCTCTTTACCACCAAGTTCCAGTATTTCACAAGAGATTTTGTCCCACTTCTTGGCCATGTGTCAATTTTAAACTTAAAGTGTTGGAAAGATTTTTTTTAAAAAAATTTTTAATTACTCAGAAAAATTCTATGACAGCATTGTTAACAGATTTGATGGATAAGGATGGAACTTGGTTGTTAAGAATTGTATTTTTTTTATTACCAAATGTTTTACTTTCACACAAATAACAGATGTTTTCTTGTTGCTTTAGATACTAGCAGAACAAGACAAGATAGCTGAGCAAATGTTCAAAATAAAAGAGCAAGAAATGGCTTGTAATTTAGAAGAATATGTAAGTCTGACGTCTCCAGTGAAGACACCAACTAAAGTAGAAGATAAAGAGTCTGAAGCAGGGCAGAATAGTGGACCCAAAGCAGGTTTGATTTTATGATTTTTTCTGTAAAGGATTCTTCCCATTTTATTATGCAGTAGGTGCAAGAGATTTACAGATTCTGGCATGAAATATTAATCTGCTGTTGATGCAAGAGATGGATGGGAAATCTCTGGGAGCAGAGTTTAACCAGGCTAATACAGTGTGGCCCACAAGTGTAATACACTTTTTAATGCAAATGAAATAATCATGTTTGTTTAATACATTTTGAATATATTCACTATCACACTAGATATAAAAAAAAATGTAATGTTTGTTTTTATTTGAATAAGTTTTTATTGAATGCAACAGTTTAAATTTTATTCAAAGGCTCTAGTACTTTGAAGCAAGTGGGAAATAAAACTTAGTTCTATAAATTTGCTAAATTTGTCTCCACAGTTATGCCAAGGAAAGATAAATCTCTTGGTATTATGAGTCAGAAGTTTCTCATGCTGTTTCTTGTTTCAAAAGTAAGTGTTCTATTATAATAAAATTGTTATTCTTGTTAAAATGTGTTGTATTTACCCTCTTTATGTCAATACTTTTTGCCGCCTTTACCCCTACGTCTTCAAACACCTCCCTGTCTTCACACCTCCCTGTCTTCACACCTTCCTGACCTTCACACCTTCCTGACCTCACCTTTCCCTAAAAAATCTTATCAGCCCATGTACTCTTCTAAACTGATTCTCCCTCATCACTGATCCATTGCTACCATCTCTCATAAATTACTTTCTTACCCTCCATCCCACTCTTTTCCTTCTTTATGCTCTCCCTTAGATCCTTTATGTTATTATTAGTGGTCTTATATAGCCCGGTACCCTAGGGCTGGGCTCACTGTTAATGTTTGTTTTTATGTGCTTAGGTTTTCCGATTATTTACTTGTTTTTTGTTTTTTCCAGCCAAAAACAGTCAATCTTGAACTGTCTGCAAAAATTTTAATTGGGGATGGAACTGTATTGAATGTTGAAGCCTCTAAATTCAAAAGTAAGCTGAATCTTTACTGTGTGAATGCCATCATTCTTATATTTCATTAACTATTTATTTTAACATACCATTGAATTGACCCTTTTAACATTAAAAGAATGTTCTGAAATGTTTTTTCAGCAAAAATAAGAAGATTATATGATATTGCCAATATTTTGACAAGCCTGGGCCTTATTAAAAAGATTCATGTGACAGAAATACGAGGAAGAAAACCTGCGTTCCAGTATATTGGTCCGGATGTGGATGATCTTAACGAATATGGCAGTAAGTCAATTTAATCTGTTGTCACTAAAATTCAATATTTTCAACTCTTCACAGAACAAATGTTTTTTGTAAAGAAAACCAAAATATTCAGTGATGCTCATTAATTTGTTGTTGAAATACTTTTCAATGTATCCATTCATTCTGTTAAATATAAAACCCTATGCTTAGCAGTTATTATTGTTTTTTAGGGGCACACATTTTTGATTTGAAGTTTTAAAAATGATTTAATGTTACTTGATAGTGTGCTGCAATGATGGATGTCATAGGCCAAGTTCTCGCCATTCTCTATTGGACTGTGTTAGAAATAAAAATGGTACGTTAAATATATTTTCATTAAGCCCTTAGTCTTTCTGCAAAATATACTATTAATAATTTTTAAATAATTTTAAAAAACATTTTTTTCTATTCTGATGAATTTAATATTACCTTTCCAGTCCAAACGATTATGCACGGATTTCGTCCGATAAAGCCAGCTGTTGTATTGTCCAGTGTGGATATAAGAAATGGTGAGTTTTTAAGTTTTTTTTGTTTTTTTGCTTATCAACTTTATTATATGCACGGCACATAGCACATCTATTAGTAGGGTTGTCTGTGGTTGACTGGTTACCTGTGAAAATATCCATATATTGCAGCCATCCACATCTTAACTTGTCTTTTTGTTTAAATGTTATTCTTGTTTGATTTGGCAACTGTTTTTATTTTGTAATTCTGATGTGAGAACATTTTAGACTATTAGTGGGCAAAATATTTTCCAAAGATGGCACCAAATACAAATCAGAATGGAAGTTTTCTAAGCTGTATGAAATTTAGAAATTTCTGCTATTCAATTAATTTAAAGCCAAACCATATTTTATCATCTTTATGACATAATTTAAGAGGAAAAAATATCTTTTTTTAATCACGATCTTTAAAACAGACACATTTCATTTGTCTAAGAAGTTCTCTTCAACAATTTGGGACCTGTATTTTTACTACATAACTTTTAATGGGTTAGAACAAAGGTTGGCAAAGTTTTTGTGCGAAGGGCCACATAACAAATGTAAAGCTCTTGGGGGGGCCGCATGTATATTATGTCCAATTTTTACATGTCGATAAACATTTCTCTATATCAACATCGGTAAATTCGCATTTTAGTATTACATGACAATAGTAGAGGACTGTTTAAAACAAAGAAGAAAAATGGCAAGAAAGTTTATCAAAAATGTTAAAACAATCATAACGGTACATGAAATTCTGTAACATTCAACAAAATAACTTAAAAACAAATAAATTTTTTAATTTATAAATGCCTTTGAGGGCTGCATATCAGTTGTTGGGCCGTAGTTTTCCCTGGGTTATAAAACCTAATTTCATACAGCCATAAACATAATATTGAAACTTCCATTGCACTTGATCAAGATTCCTGTTACCTTGAATAGTTTCCTACAATACTGGTAGTATTTTCAAAAATGTTGAGACAAAGAAGTGATAGTATAGTCTCTTGAATTTTCAAGTGCAAAGTGAAATTGATAATACAAGGACCAACATGCTTCTAATATTTAAAAGTATTACATTTAAAAAGTAAATCTGTTTTGCCAAATTGACTTTGCACACCTTAATTCACAATTGGGCTACCCACAACTGGTCTAAAGATTTGTTAAAAGTGCAGGTTTTCTGTGAAGTCACCAGCTGAAACAATGAACTTATCTGTCTCAAATAAAGTTCTAATACTTTCATAATGCCCTCATTTCAAACTTATATTTTTTTAGTTGTTTCTGTTACCTTATTCATTTTTCTTTCTATCAATAAAATGGAGTCATGACTCAATGGTTGGCAACAATTACTAGTAATGACAAAATGTGCTGAATCTGGATGTATCAAACATGGTTGATGTTGAAGTCCTATTTTTTCCCCCCATGCAACAGATCTGAAGCTTAAACTTCAACACTCTCAGAGTACCGGTAGTATGACTGGTGGTTCAAGTATGATGCGCCATTCCTCATTTGATGAATTCTGTAAAGTGGTTGAGCGGGAAAGAAATCTGCTAATTGAATCAACGTCTGAACCCACAAGCCCTGTTAAAAAGCTAAATTTTGATGGTGAGTCCGGATCTCTTAAAAAGTTTGTCTTTTCTTTGCTGCTTCATTTCATATTTGCTTTTATTATATTTTACACTTAACCACTGTAACATCACAAGATTGTTTGTTTTGACAAAAGAATAATGCTCACAATAAAATCATTCTGCGTATGAATACAGGTGATGAATAATAATAAAATTTAAGCATGTATTTGCAGTCTGAGGACGTGTTTTTTTTTTTTTTTGGGTTATCAGTGAGATGATCATATTTATTGCTGTTGAGAAAGTAAAATGGTTTATAATGAATTATATTCAAGTACTGCTTCGAATTCATCCCATGGGAAAAATCATTCTGCGTATGAATACAGGTGATGAATAATAATAAAATTTAAGCATGTATTTGCAGTCTGAGGACGTGTTTTTTTTTTTTTGGGTTATCAGTGAGATGATCATATTTATTGCTGTTGAGAAAGTAAAATGGTTTATAATGAATTATATTCAAGTACTGCTTCGAATTCATCCCATGGGATTTGAGTCATTCTATATTTATGCAATGTATTTGTTTACTGTAATACAATGAAGTTAAGCGTGTCAAAACCTTGCTCAACATTTAATTTTACAAGTTGCACAAGTGATGTCCAAGATAATAGATAAATAGAAACCTGGTCTAACAGTAATAATTAGGCAGATTACACACAATAAATAGGACATTTTATAGCTCAGCCTTTTATTCCCCCCCCCCCCCCCCCCCTTTTTTTTTCTACCCTTTTTTTTCCCCCCCCCCCCCCCCTTTTTTTTATCACCAAAACTTAAGTCTCAGAATATCCTCTTTATAAAACTCTTAAAAATAGACCTCACTTTTAAAATAAGTCTTAACATTTATTGCATGTAATTCTTAATTTGAATTTTTATTCTCTTTTTATCTCATGCTAAATAGTATTCTCTGTATTTAAATATATTATCCTCATTTTAAAAAATTAATACCCTCTTTGAATTCAGTTGGTTATTTTCTGGTCAGTCAGTAAATTTATTGCGTTTGTTTTAATTCAGATACACAAGAGGACAAGGCCCACAAGTTTGCCATGCCTGTGACCATAACCAAGCACCTTAGCTTTGATGAACAGATGATGAGAAATGTTCAGCCGTCTCATCCTAGGGCAGTCCACAATTTTCCTGAAAAAATCATTCACAAACCGAGGGCTATGCCTGCTGTAGCTCAAGCAAAAAATATTATTTTATGCACACCCACCCCAGGCACCAAACCTACAGAGACAATTATCTTGTCCAAGAGTGGTGAGGTCAAATCCATCAGTAACCACGGGACATCTCAGCAAATTCCATTGTCCAGATCCCAATTTCAGCAGGTGCTCCAATCGCTCAAGATAGCCAAGTCACATGCCCATAGGCAGATAAGCTTTAACAAACCACCTGAGGAGGAAGCTATGGGGAATACTATACTTGGTCAGAGCCTTCTGCAATCACCCGAGTATAACATGGCTGTTCTCAACGAGACGAGCCCCATGCCCGGCACAACATTTCTTAACCGTACTCTGAAACGCAACATGGTAGAGGTAAATATTCCCAATGATAAAAGAATTAAGTTGGAAGCTCCAACACCGCCTTCCGGAACGGTCTCGGATGAGCCTGAAGCTGGCTTAACTCCGACATTGGTTAGTCATGACTTGAAAATAGGTCTGAGGAGGCTAAACAGTATGCCCATCACTCATTCAGGTACCACACCGTCACCTACTGCTCGATACATGCCACAGATCATAGTTCATCGAATCAATAGACCTCAGACTAATCAGAGGATCACTGTCCAGCTGGGCAGTGATTTATCAGGCTCCACTAAGTGTGCTACTGTTCTCAGTAGCGGTACAGCTGCTATGCTGAACGGTGGCTCCAACAAAATTGTTATTGACAACCTGTCTTTGACACCTGGTACATCGTTCTCAACCCAGCCAAGAACATTGACCAGTACACCTAGAAAAAACCCTATCCCTATCAGAATCATTTCCAACCCAGCCATTGCTGTCAGCTCGCCGTCTGGTTCACAGGCCAGCCAAGCCAACCCATCGGCTGTCGGGGAGGCCTTCACCCCTCCTCTTACACCCAACAATCAACCTCTGTTGACTGTACCATCATCTGTCCCTCAGGGGGATCAGTCTGTCATTCATGTTCTTCATCAGGCAGGAAAGCTCAGGAATGTGCTCACGTCCACCGCCGCATCATTGCCGCCTTCACATAGCTGCTCCACCTCACCATTTAAGGTTGTAATCCCTTCTTCAAAACAGGCAACAACCTATTTGTTAAAAGTTCCACCTAGTAAGTTTAGTAAAACTGCCACCATGTAGAAAAGGTTTTAAATATACTAGATGAATTCATCTACATTCAAATTTTTCCTGCATGAATCTAGGATGCCTATACCTTCAGCTTAGAATTATGCATATTTGCATTTTCACACATTTAGATTCACAGTAAGATGTTGTTGATCCGGATTTCTTTGACCTCCTCTCGACTATCAACTTAACTTGAGTTTTCACTCTATAGATAAACATGCCTTGTAAATTGTTAGGTCACAGTTTACCATGAACATTATTGGTATATATATTTAAAAAAAAAAAAAAAATTTAAATTATTATTATTAAAGTTATGTGGATATGTGAATCTGTTCACTTTAAGTCATATTGTGATTCTCACTCAATAGATTATTTTTTTTAATAAGCAACCCTTAATTTAGATGTCCGGATTATCAACATCTTACAGTAAACATTGGTTAAGTATTAAGTCTGCTGAGATAGTCTAATTGCGCTTTATTATCTTTGCTGAAATAACAGCATCCTTTATTTATTTATCTAAATGATTTCCAGTTAAAATTCGTTTTCGTTTCAAAATTATTATTTTTTGGTTTTTACTTTCTTGAAAACTAAAAAGGAAATAATGTGAAATAATTTTGTTGCTTTGTGCCATATGGAACTCTGTTTTAAAGTCAAATTTTATTTATGTATCTTGGACCCCGCTAGGGAAATTTCTAATACTTTATGTTGAGCTTTTATCTTGACTATTTAAATTTTAAATAGATTGGTGTAGATTTAAATTACAATAAACTAAGTTTTCATCAGTAAAACTGGTTGTGAAAAATAAACTGAGCATTAACATTTTACAATTTATTTCTTTTAAAATGAAAGAATTTCTTGATATACCTGAAGTTGAAGTAAAAAAAAAATTGTTGAACATTTTAAAATATATTTATATATTTTCCTCTCTTGGTTTTAAAATTTTATTTTTCTACTTAAGTAGAAATGGTGTTTGTTTTAATTTTGTTGGATTGAATAACTTTTATACAGATATTATCTTTTTTTTTTTGTATCCTATGTAATACATTAGATTTGTACATGCAAGAACTTTAGCTTAAAGATGTGTTATCATTGCCACACTAGTTTGCTGAGCTTATTCTACCTGAATATTTCATGTGCCATGTCTGTCACTTGCAGCATTGAGTCATTGTTGCATTTACATTGTTTGATCACTAATTTAACTGCACCTAACTGGGATTGTGCTGAATAAAGTAGGGCTAGTTACTACCGTTGTCTTTGTGATTTCCTCTCACTTTTATCTCCCTTTTAATTTAATAATTTTTTCACTATTTATTTAATTTATAATTAACTTATCTAAAACCAAAGTGTACGTCTGAACAGGCAGGATATCTTTAACCCTAATTGTGTAATATAAATTGAAATCAATTGTCCTTACTTCAGATTTTACCCTGCTTGTAATGTAATCATAAACACATGTAAAACAATTTTTCATCACCACATTGAATATTTAATTCTTTTGCACCTTTGTAAAGGTCATCTTCTGACAATGTCATAACATATTTGTATCTAAAGTGAAGAAGAATTAATGGTTCATATTTTATCAAGCTCAATGTGTAATGGTCAATATGATTTCCTTATTAAAAACTAACATTTTGATTAATCATCAAATATTATTTTAAATGACCTGCATCACATATATCATTCATTTCTAAAGCATTAGACAATTTCATCGTAGTAATTGACCTGTTTGTTAGTGGAACTCTAGTTTTAAATAAGTCATTTTTTATGATGTACATTACTTCCTAAAAATATTGCTGTTTTTATTTTACTTTTATTTATTATTTTTAGAGGAACATTGCTTGAAATACCATTTAAATAATTATTTATGGGAATATGTAATGGCTGTCAACTGGGTTGACTTGGGAAGCAACAGTTACTGTTTTATTTTAAAAAAATGAAAATATTCTAAATTCATTGTTATATCTATATGTGAAAGTTCAGCAGTCATTTTAGTTTTGGAAAACTTGTCTGTTATAGAATTCAATCATTTATTTATTTTTTGTTGTGAACGTTACATGACAAATTTCCCCAGAAATGAACTGTCCGCGTACAAGTTCTCAAATCTTATGTTTCTTTGGGCTTTTTTTGTGTGTGTGCCAGGGATGTCTGTGTTGTGTACACCTAAAAATATGAAGTGTATTTTCATATTGTCCTTATGCGTTTTTTTTTTCTCTACAGTTTCCATATATCTGATTGCTTCAACCTGAACGCAGTCCTCCTGGTATTTGAGCTATGATTAGTATCACTTTCATTAGGGGGTGAATTGTCATATCTAAAGCTAGAATTAACAATTAATATTCAAGTCATTGCTAATAACTTGCTTTATAAAACATATTTATTTGAAGCCAATATAAAAAAATGTTATAATTATATTTAAAATGCATTCATTAAATTAATTCACTTTCCCAAATTATCTTGGAAGATCTTGTAAAGTAAAGCCTGATCAACTTTTGTGTTTTTATTTTATGCTGAAGTCCAACATGTTTTTTTTTTCTTCTCTGTAGTGTAATTATTGTAAAGCAAGTAGACGATAGTGCACTGTTCATTTATTCATTCTAGCCCATGTATTTTTCCAGTACCGTTACATGTGTATGACGGACCAAAGTCAATGTTAATTTATTTTATTTCTTCAAATGTTGTTATAGGAAAATCTAAATTTTTCCTTACTTTCATAAGAACTTTTCTATAATCAGATAACATTTTTAATAGCGACATACCACAGAGTCAGACAGTATTTGATAATACAGTTTTAGACATTTTAGTTGAACGAATCGGCCAACTAAGACAGTCCCATTTAGTGGGGGATACTCAACTATGCCATTCATGAGGATAATCTAATTTTTATGAAGATACTTTACAGACCTAAAGTAATATCTTAGTCACTGGAAATATTAATTACAGCATTACAATAAGAAACTCTTGGTTTCTTATCTCATAATGAGGTAATCCTTACAGTCATTACACTTGTTTTCATCAAATATACTTTATTTGGAATAGGAACACTCTTCTAATGGATTGGCAGGCTTTAATGTAAGCCCTATAGAAAGATCTCAATGAGGACAAATGGCATTGTGTTGGTTTGACTGAAGCAAACACAAAGTGATAGATCAATTATACAAGTCTTGCTCACATGATAGACAACAGTATTTACTTTGTTGTACAGTTGCTGTAGATAACTGTGAGGGTGTATTTGGCTAAATGTATTGGATTACGGTATTGCAGTTCCTACAGTTTTTAACTAAAATGGCTTCTTAATCTAGACATTCAGTATATATTTTTTAGGTCATCTGATTTAATGGTGTCTTTTCCATCAGTTTGGAAAAGCCCAACACTCAGATTTTACCAGTTAAGCAGTTCTTTATCTGGTTAGTTTGAGATCCTGTCAACCTTGACCATCTGGCAATATCATCATAGGTATTTCTTCCATGCTGTTGTATCAATTTTACTCTTATAAACTTATGTTTGGGTGCAGGGATGATGTTTGCTAGTTCATTCTTACAATGTTGATTGGACTTGCCAGTATTAGCATAGTAAAAACCCATTGTGTGTATTAACCAGAGCAAGTATAACAGCTTTATTACAATACATTGTTGCTGGGACCTGTGTCCTCCATTCAATGTGTCCCTCTATTTTAAATTGTGTCTAACCTCATCAGGTGTATTGTTGTTCACTCAGCTTCCAATGTTCCAGTATTCTGTTCAAATGCGAACCACTCAGGTTTGCCACTCAGTGTGGCTCCATCATAATAAGCATTCTATGTGATAGTTTAGCTAAAGCGAATGTAAGTTGGGACAAGTGAATCTTTGTTGTGATAATTGTGACTAATGAATCCAATCTTTAGCTGGGTGCTGCAATGTGTAAATGCCTTTTCAAGAGTTTTACCAGTTTTTTTTTTTTATGTCTTGCTTATTGTCATACTGGGTAAATTGTTGATAGATTGTCATACTATATGTCAATTGTTGATAGATTTGTCTCTGTATTAAGATATGATTTTGTTTTATATTACAGCTGATTAATGTATTGATTGTTGTTAAATTTATTTGGTCATGAATCTTAAGCAGTCAGTAGAGAAATGACACGTTTGGTCTCATTTGTTAAAGAAAGCATTTCTTTAGAACAACTTGCATCAAATTACTTGACACCTTAAGGAAGAGGAATAAGACTATCAGTCTGTATAGATTACTAAAATAGAACAGTTGACATCCGATTCTAACTGGAGTTTAACACATTAAAAGTGGTAACTGTAAGTAAAGTATCTTGGTATTTCAATGTCTGTTAGAAACAGAGAGGTTGATTGTATCTTAATTCATTGTTAATTGCACAGTATTCATTATAGATAGTGGTGGAGTCTTTGACCCATCTGTACTACACTCAGTGATCAATTTGTTGGTGTTCTCAATGTTTGATGACAGCAGAAATTGATAGATTTGTGTTACTTGACTTTACTGCATGTCATAGAAGAATAAAAGCCTAGAATTTGTACACGTTTGAGAAAGTATTGTGCGGGCTTGACAAGAGATATTTCTGTATGGGTTTAATTACAGCTGGATCTTAATAAAATTACATTGATGAGTACGTTTCTTTTATGAAATCTGTGTTTTGTTCTGGTGAATTTTATATTGAAAATGAAACAGTTTCTAATTCTACCAAGTACCGGAGAACAATTTGACATATCCCATGTTGGGATAGAAATGATAAAAAGAGTTGGGACCTATAAGATAAGACTAATCGAAGTTATAAGACCTTGGGCGTCTTCAGCCATGTGGTGGAGATTCGTAAATTAATGTAATCTTAACAACTCACAATATATATTTTGAATGGTCTGGGGGCGATTGAACTAATTATACAGACCTGTTTACTCTTACGGTTTGGCGTACGATTTTGAGGTTATAAATTATATATACTACAGGTTTATTTTTTACTATTAAGATAATGTATTGAACGATTTTGTGATGATATTGTACGATTTTAAGAGTTTGCGTGTAAACAGGTCTGATTATATGAAAATTGTAAGATAGGGTCTTAACACGAAGCAGCGTCTCACAGGTTCTCAATCTTGATTCCAGTTATGACCCCCGCGGCTATACAACAATTTTTAAAATGCTCCTAAGTTTTAATTGGGCAAAAGAAAAGATATCAAACATAGTTTAATCAGAATAAATTCATTAAAATGGTAAGCCCAACCCTCCCACATATTTCTTTTCATTATGGACATTGTAAGTAATGATGTTAAAGCAGGGGTCTGCAAACATTTCAGATCGAGGGCCGCATTATCTATCCAAAGGCAGTTCTGGGGCCGACTACATACTCGAGGTCCAAATTAAAGAATCTAAACATGGACATTGCTTATAATTATTTATGTAATATTATTTCTTTCAGTTATTATTTCATAACACATTGATTAGAGACCGACCGAAAGTGATTTTCTGATTTCGGCCGAAGCCGAAAATAGGCCGAAAGTTTAAAATGACTTTCGGCCGAAACCGAAAAAAGGCCGAAGGTTTAAAAATGACTTTCGGCCGAAACCGAAAAAAGGCCGAATATTAAAAATGAATTTCGGCCGAAACCGAAGCCGAAGCCGAAACCGAAAATGTAATATTAAGTTATTTTGAAATTCGATCTCGCATACATCTGCATACATCGAAAATGATGAGGGAAAGTATAAATATTTAAATTCTTTTTATTAAAAATGAGATAATCGTGAATATTAATAAATAAACATCTAAAATAGGGGTCTCAAACTCGCGGCCCGCAAGCCATTTGTG
>CAXITT010000250.1:154021-261109 GCA_964033795.1 Lymnaea stagnalis
TTTAGTTTGTTATTAAAGATCGCTTAGATTGTTCTTAAAGATCGCTTAGTTTGTTTTAAAGATCGTTTAGTTTGCTCTTAAATGTCCCTTAGTTTGTTGTTAAATATCGTTTAGTTTGTTCTCAACGATCGCTTAATTTGTTCTTAAATGACGCTTAATTTGTTGTTAAATATCGCTTTCGCTGAGTATTAAATGACCAAAAACTAGAGTTACTTTCGGCCGGTGGCCGAAAGTCTAAGTCAATTTCGGCCGAAACCGAAGAAAAACCGAAAGTTAACTTTTCTCTTTCGGCCGAAACCGAAATAAAGCCGAAAGTTAACTTTTCAGTTTCGGCCGAAACCGAAAATTGGCCGAAAGTGATAAAATGGCCACTTTCGGCGCCGAAGCCGAAATTCGGTCGGTCTCTAACATTGATACACAACACATGAACACCTGTATCAGTTGGAATGGTGAAACTATTTCTTGGATGCCAAAATAGCAGTGATAAGCAGACATTTCTGGATTTAGATTTGATGTCCCTAACAAGTTACCTGAAATTATCATCTGACAAATTTGTTCTCAAATTATTCTCCACGTATTTCGTTCTTGAAAAAGTTTGTTCACACGGGTATGTTGTTTCAAAGATTGAAAGACACCTTGATGCAAACGTTTTCAAATTAGGAAAGTCTTCCCTGGGTGAAAACTGGTAAAAACCCACCAGTCCTTCTTCGAACTTGTCCCTAGGGAGGTCATTTGCTTGGAACTCAATGACCTCCAGGTGCAGTTCATCTGGGTGACTGACCACATCTTCTTTAATTTGGGTTTTGAAAAAGTCTCACTTCTTCTGCCTTTAAATCCAAGTCAGAAAACCACGGCAGAAACTGCAGCTGGAGTTCTTTGATGATCTCGCATGCCGTAGGGAACTCTGCTGTTGCTTCAGCCATGAAGACCGTCCACGGCTGAAAGTGCGTCAAGTTGTTGGCCTGTACTTGTTCCAAAAAAACAAACAAACCAAGACGAGTTTGGATCTGGAGGCCTTTAGGTGGGTGTATAGATCAGGAACTAGATTTTCCTATCCTTGTGTTGTAGTTTTAGGTTCCAGAAAATGGAAATGTTCTGCATCAAAGGCCATTTAGCCCAGTGGTTCCTGAAGATGTACCCCAAGGCTTCCTCACAGACATCTAGCGGACCTGGTGCCAATCAGTAATTTAAATAATTACTGTTTGAAGACGTTGTTACAAATGTCAACTAAATGAATCCTAAAAGTGTGTGACCTACCCACATACTACTTTTATTGATTTTTACTTTTACCCAACCTTGCATTTATTTTTTGTGGCTATTACGAAGTGCACTTGTTCAAATTTGTCATACGGTGACCATGGGCGCCCGCAGAAAACTTTCTAGGGCGTGGGGGGGAAATCGATTAACTTTCTAGGGGGGGGGAAACAATTTTTAGTTAACTTTTAATGTAGTTTTAATTTAGTGTAGCGTATTCGTATGGTGAACGAACGGACAGGACATCAACTTAGTTACTTTCTCTTTATTTTCTCTTTACTTTAATAAATTTTGTGTCTAATTTTTTTTTATCCAATCAATCCAGGGAGGGGGGTGGGCAAGTGCTCCCCCTTGCCCCCCCCCCCCGCGGGCGCCCCTGACGGTGACGCGGGAAATTAAATTTGGCGCCCATGACGGTGACGCTGGAAATTAAATTTAAATGCCAGATAATTTTATCAATGATTTTTATGATGCACTGACTCAACGGAACAAAATAATGACATCACACGCACGGAAACGTTTTATTTCATTAAATTATCCGATTGATTAAATAATTCTGTAACTAGTGCAATCTTTAGCAAATTTTTTGTAATTAACATTAATGGAAATGTATGATGATAAAACTTTGTGGTGAAATTTTTGAAGCCTTCCAAAATATTGCGAAATCATGGATAGATAATTTTAGATCGCATTTTAGGGATAATTATTACAGAATGTGTGCATAAATGTACGAATGAATAAGTATAAGACTTTCTTCCGAGACCCCAACCCACAATATTTAAAAAAAAAATCAACAACTCCTTCCGGCCAGTTGCCCCATCTTATGGATGCCCCATTATTATTGCCCCATCTTATGGATGCCCCATTATTATTGCCCAATCTTATGGATGCCCCATTATTATTGCCCAATCTTATGGATGCCCCATTATTATTGCCCCATCTTATGGATGCCCCATTATTATTTCCCCATCTTATGGATGCCCCATTATTATTGCCCAATCTTATGGATGCCCCATTATTATTGCCCCATCTTATGGATGCCCCATTATTATTGCCCCATCTTATGGATGCCCCATTATTATTGCCCCATCTTATGGATGCCCCATTATTATTGCCCCATCTTATGGATGCCCCATTATTATTGCCCCATCTTATGGATGCCCCATTATTATTGCCCCATCTTATGGATGCCCCATTATTATTGCCCCATCTTATGGATGCCCCATTATTATTGCCCCATCTTATGGATGCCCCATTATTATTGCCCCATCTTATTGATGCCCCATTATTATTGCCCCATTATTATTGCCCTATCTTATTGATGCCCCATTATTATTGCCCCATCTTATGGATGCCCCATTATTATGGAGTTGTCTTATTTACCGCTCCGCACATAATCATTTTTTTTTAAGGGGGAAAAATAAAAAGGTTATTGTTTGGTATACATCAACATCCGGTTATCCTTTAACGCAGGGATCTCCAAACTACGGCCCGTAAGGCCCTCTCATGCGGCCCGCGGAGACCTTTTTGTCAATGGAAAAAAAATGACGGAAATGGACGTGTATCCTGCCAAGATCAGACGCCGCTTACGTGGACGTGAGGTTTTTACCGAATTAAAATAAAGGCACGCAGTAGTGCGTTGTGTTTTCTAACCGATCATTACTTTGCAAAACCTTATTGGCTGTTTAGTTTTTCTACTTCGTTTACAGTCAATTAAATGAGACCATATAACGCCATCTAGTGGCGGAGCTTTGCCCGCCGTGTTGCAGACATGGGTGAAAACATTGTGACTCAAATAGTGAAAAATGCAAGCAAGTTTCGCCAATTTTTTTATTGCAATGGATGAATCGCTGGAAAGCTGTTGCACCTCTCAACTGCTTGTGTTATTTAGGGGGGTGTGGATGAAGACTTGAACATAACACAAGAGTTTCCGTGCGTGTGATGTCATTATTTTGTTCCGTTGAGCCAGTGCTTCATAAAAATCATTGATAAAATTATCTGGCATTTAAATTTAATTTCCAGCGTCACCGTCATGGGCGCCCGCAGGGGAGGGGGGAGGGAAAGCACTTGCCCCCCCCCCCCACCCCCGGATTGATTGGTATTTTTTTTAAATCTGTTTTTTAAATAATTTCATTTCAGAAAATAAAGAGAAAGTAACTAAGCTGATGTCCTGTCCGTTCGTTCACCATACAAATACGCTACAGTAAATTAAAACTACATTAAAACTTAACTAAAAATTGTTTGCCCCCCCCTCCTAGAAAGTTAATCGATTTTTTTGCCCCCACCCCCTAGAAAGTTTTCTGCGGGCGCCCATGGTCACCGTATGACAAATTTGAACAAGTGCACTTCGTAATAGCCACAAAAAATAAATAAAAGGTTGGGTAGAAGTAAAAATCAATAAAACTAGTATGTGGGTAGGTCACACACTTTTAGGATTCATTTAGTTGACATTTGTAACAACGTCTTCAAACAATAATTATTTAAATTACTGATTGGCACCAGGTCCGCTAGATGTCGTACGCTGTCATTGTCACGCTGGATTGAAAGTAGAACTAAAAATGTGTAACATTTCGTGGCACCTCTGTGAGGAAGCCTTGGGGTACATCTTCAGGAACCACTGGGCTAAGGCGGCGCCTCTGTGAGGAAGCCTTGGGGTAGCACATCTTCAGGAACCACTGGGCTAAGGCGGCGCCTCTTTGAGAAAGCCTTGGAGTACATCTTCAGGAACCACTGGGGTAAGGCGGCGCCTCTGTGAGGAAGCCTTGGAGTACATCTTCAGGAACCACTGGGGTAAGGCGGCGCCTCTGTGAGGAAGCCTTGGAGAAGTACATCTTCAGGAACCACTGGGCTAAGGCGGCGCCTCTGTGAGGAAGCCTTGGAGCACATCTTCAGGAACCACTGGGCTAAGGCGGGGCCTCTGTGAGGAAGCCTTGGAGCACATCTTCAGGAACCACTGGGCTAAGCCAAACAGATTTCGGAGAAAAACCCGTTATATGAAACGTTTTACTGTGACGTCATAATTTTTCCCCCGCAAGGGGGGGGGGGAGGGGGTGAGTGCTGTTTTGTGTGGGGCCGGGGAGGTGCGTAAATTGTACGCATGCAATAACGGGTTTGACACAGGCGTTAATACGTACGTACAGTGGCGCAGGGAGGAGCACTGGGGTGGCACTTCTTTTTGTTTTTTTTTTAAATATGAAGAGGTGGCATTTTCGGCCAACAGCAGAGTTTTTTTGTTTTTTCCTTGAAGTGGGCGGTACAAATCTTTGCCCCTCCTCGGGTGGAACTAACCCTGTTCACGTAATGTATGGATATTTCCTAAACATGCGGTACAGTTATGTACAAATCCGGTACTCGCAACTCGTGTCTAACCGTACCGAATATTTCCAAAAATAGATGTCTGCCTCTTGGAGTTAATCTCCGTGTCGTCTAGCAGGCAGCTGTTCTACTAAACAAGGCTTCTTAACATGTTAACCACCACCCCATTTCCAGTCAGACGTACCCCTTCTTACAATAAAATATTTAAAAGCTTTCCCACTCAGTTATCATAACATTACATTTAAACTATGAAAATCAGAGGTGAAAAAAAGGAATTATATTATAATTAAATGTATAAATACATTTTACTTTGTGCTGATCTATTTAAAAGACACAAAATTGTAGGAAAAACAATTTATTACATCCTTAGCTTGTTGATCAACAAGTTAAAAAGTTTTTACGCTTAAATTTTATAATGCAGAATCAATTGAAAGGTTGTTAAAGACTAAATATCATTGTTTGTGGTATAAATATGATTATTATGACAATTATAGTATAGTTTCTAGCTGATATCATCTTCCCAAGGAGTAGCTAAGTTTTTCTATCGTAACTATGGGCATCAGGGGCATCATTTGGGTGGGGCAGGGGGGCATTTGCCCCCTCCCCCCAATTTGCAGGTTTTCAATAAAAGTTGCTATATATGTGCTGGCACCCCCAGTAATAAACAACTTAACAAGCCAACCAAGTTTTGGTTTTTGCCCCACCCCCCCCCCACCCCTTGAAAAAAACCTGACAGGAAACCCCTGATGGGTGTAGTCTACAGTAGCTGATTGATCATCTTCATCTCGCGGCACTGATCTACCAGACAAGTCAACATCATCCTCATATAACGATTCAGCACTTAAAATAGAAGCATTGTCGGTGTGAGCAATAATTGCCATAAGCTCTCTCTCTCTCTCTGTCTCCTTGCAGCTACTCTCATTGGTCGAATCCTTTTTTGTTGAGGAGCAGGCGCTAATTTCTTATGCTCAAGAGGGCGTTGTCTGTGCTGATGAACATGCTTTTTCAACCTGACTTGTGATGCAAAATAGATGTTACACATTTTGCAAATCCGTCCAAGCAGCGATGTTATGATTGTTACTCACTTTACATTCACCTAATTCTCAAAATATCGTATTCCGACTCTATCAATATCATCTTGACTGCACAGTATTCCTACTCTATCAATATCATCTTGACTGCACAGTATTCCTACTCTATCAATATCATCTTGACTGCACAGTATTCCTATTCTATCAATATCATCTTGACTGCACAGTATTCCTATTCTATCAATATCATCTTGACTGCACAGTATTCCTACTCTATCAATATCATCTTGACTGCACAGTATTCCTACTCTATCAATATCATCTTGACTGCACAGTATTCCTATTCTATCAATATCATCTTGACTGCACAGTATTCCTATTCTATCAATATCATCTTGACTGCACAGTATTCCTACTCTATCAATATCATCTTGACTGCACAGTATTCCTATTCTATCAATATCATCTTGACTGCACAGTATTCCTACTCTATCAATATCATCTTGACTGCACAGTATTCATATTCTATCAATATCATCTTGACTGCACAGTAATCCTATTCTATCAATATCATCTTGACTGCACAGTATTCCTACTCTATCAATATCATCTTGACTGCACAGTATTCCTACTCTATCAATATCATCTTGACTGCACAGTATTCCTACTCTATCAATAGCATCTTGACTGCACAGTATTCCTACTCTATCAATAGCATCTTGACTGCACAGTATTCCTACTCTATCAATACCATTTTGACTGCAGATGACACTTGAGCCTTGTCCTTGTTCAATACCTGCAACAGAATCTACAGGCGAAGAGATGCCAACTTTTGACTTCTCTTGCACTAACAAAGTGTGCTAACATTCTGACCAGCCATCTGAAGTGCACAGACACACATTAAATAAATCTTATATTGTTAAAAACCTAAAACTTATATGACGATTTATACTCATTTACACTTATATATATATATATTTAATTTTAATAACTAGTCAATTTTTGAGATTAAAATTTTAATAATTTTAATAGAGAAAATAACGATTTTTGACGTCAACTTATCTAAACGTCAACTAAACCCCACTCCCTCCCTCTTGTCAACAACTGTCGAACATTTCCAAACCCCCTCCCGCCCGGCCCCCCTCCTCCATTTTGTCGACGTAATTAATGGACGCCCCCTAAGTTAATAAATTAATTGTTAGAGTTTCAAATCCATCATAATTTATTTCAATTAAATTTGCAACCCGGTCTGAACCACATCTGAGAAACGTCTAGGACATTATACTGTTCATATTTATTTCAGAGTTTGATTTAATTTATATTTAATTTGCGACAATTTTAAAATGTTTTAAAAAAGAAAAATTGGCTTAAAAATCATAAAGAAATGACACAATTAATATATGATATTCATTTTTATTTGAAATCTAATAATATACATCATCAAAGATTACAGTTTCAAAGGTATTTATTTCAGAAATATTTTAGCGAAGAAAGGGAGAAAAAAGAAAAGGGTGTCACTCTTGTTTTCTTCTCATTTACTCCATTTTTAATTAATTATTTTTTAAATATGGATACTGAATTCTTGCCGTTGTTATCACCCATAAGCTGCTTAACGCTTCAGACTTTTGTTTCCTCCCAAGAATTTGGAAATGGCTTTCACGGGTCAACCTGTCAGAATGTACAACATTAATCAATACATAAGCAAGTTGATTTAAATAGGAGATGGAACATTTTAGGTCAAACATTAAAGTAAGCCAAGGGGAGAAAATCAGGCTTTTTCTGTTCAAAACGTAATCTTAGTAAACAATTGTAAATTTTTTTTTTAATAAGCAAGTTTATTTTTATTTCACAGAATATGTAAAGTGTAAAGTTGATTGTACACGTGAGAAGAAATAGGATAAGTAAAATCTTACTAAAAAGAGGAAAGAACTCTGCCTGAAAAAAGGGGCTCACAAATGAGAATAATAATTTTCAATTTGAAAAGCTCGATGAAGTGCAGTCAAATAATATTTGAATAGAACAAAGCAGACGTTGGTCTACTCACGAGCATCTCTAGAGTGAGATTCACGCCTCAATCCTTGAAAACAGCCTCAAGATACGACCAAACTCCTCACCACACTTTTCAGTAGTCCGAGTGATGACACAATTGCTGAGCTGCTCCTCGTAGCTACAGATGATGATGTTCATAGTTATAGTTATCAAGAAATTGCAATAAATGAGTAAGATCAAATAGTAAACTTTGACTGCATCTCTCAACGTGTCATTGAAATAAAATAATTCTCGTCGTAAGTATGTCAGATAACTAACATTATAGAAGACAAACTTTGAAACAGCCTTGCATTTTAAAAATATGAAATTGTGTCCCCCCCCCCACCCACCACACCTTTAAAAAATTGTTAACTTCTGTTATGTAGCACGTGTTTACGTCACACTTTCCCCGTGCCGTGAACTCTGGTTGACCCCACATTAGACTACGTTCGTATTGGTCGAGGTCTATTTCCTTTCATCTTGGCTGTTGTTCTCCACAACTATCAGCTAAAAATAACGAACAAATTCGAATAGAATTTAGGGGAAAGTTCGATAGTGTACGTGAAAGATAAACAATATAGAAGACATTTCTAGAAGCGTTGGTTATACCGACGCAAAGATATAAAAGCGGATTCAGAGATTCATCGTGGGAGATTGATTGAGAGATATTTTTAACTTTACGAGACAATTGTATTATTCTTTGTGTACTCATATGTCTTTATTCGCATTCATCATTGTACCTTATTTTTGTGGCACATTGTACTAACTGTGTACCGGTACAAGACATTCCGAAACTCTGTAAGTTGATGATTGTAATTATAATTCTTTTGTTTTGTAATTATATTAATACTTAAATAAATCTTATTAGTTGTAATTAGTACTGTTTTGAGTGTCGTATTTTTACTTTTGTATTTTCTCTATGGTATCGTCCTTTTTTATGGGGTGTTTGAACGAGCCATAAATTTTAAAATAAGAGATTAATTTCTCACAAGTGCGTAACACTTCTTTATGTAACGCCACATTGTAGAAGTAAGCATGGAAGATTATGCATCATGAGAGACTTTAAAAAAAAAAAAAAAAAACAAAAAAAAAAACTGGATTGCTTTTGAATAAATGTCGCTGTGTGTCCTTTAAGATTACTTCCTTAAATTGTTCCTCAAATTCTGAGTGGAATAAAAATCAATATATTTGAATGCCATCAGGTACCGTAAGCGGGAATAAACAGCACATATTTGTTTCTGAAACTCTCTACACCACCACACAGGTTATTTGAGTTTTCTTTATGGTGTTTTTTGTTTGTTTGCCCCCCCCCCCAACCACAATTTCTTTGCTTGCTTAAAAGAAGGCTTTTTGCCGACACATTCGTTGTTCCGTTTTTGTCTTTTGTTTCAGGTGTTTCCCGTATCTTGTGCGCTTCATTTCCCTAATAAGTCAGAGCGAGGAAGGAACGAAATTATTGTTGCTTTGGAATGCGTATCCTTATCACGTGTTGCTGCGTTTCCTTTCGAATAATTCGATGGAATAATAGCACGTGAAGATTTGATTGATAAAACGAAAGATCGGAATATTTCATTTTAAGAAGTTTAAACTTACTTTGGGAAATCGATCGGCTCTTGCCTTTTCCCATTTTGCAATGTGGCATTCAAGGCGACAGCTATCTCTAACGCGTAGTCCTCGAAGCAAGCGTTCTGGAGATTCTCAACTTCCTGACTCTTGACGTCATTAGTAACACACTCGGCGCTATTATAGGCTAAGATAGCTGTGGGTTGTGTTTAGAATGACGTGGGCTTAATGCAAATACGAAATATGGGCATTTCATTTGTTCACACATTTAATTTTTTTAAATGGTGCTATATTCAAGATTTTAAATTGATAAGAAATAAATATATTTAAAACTTAGCATTTAACCGATTAAAAAAATAATAATAAAGTATATTATTAATTGATATTAATATTTTTCACTAAAGAATGGGGACAAGACATCGATAACAAAGAAAACTGTTTTTTTAAAAAGCAATCTATGAAACCTACCCTCTTTGCCTTCAAGTGTACAGATGATATCGCCCTCTGCAGTCTTTTTCTCTAGGGCCTCTAGTAAATCATCGTCGTCGCACTTGGACTTAATGTCATTAAAAAGTCTTTTGAATGGCTGGAATTGTCTGTAAAGAAGATAATATTTATCTGTGTTACGATAAATTGAGGCGGAAAGCCATGGATCAATCCGAATGGTAGGATGTGGTGGAGCAGGCGGGCCTGATCACTATAAATTATAAACTGTTTTCTGAAGATAGTGTATGACAAATTGAGCTCCAACAAATTCATAATAAAAATAAATAATGCAACTATATTTATATTGCTACATACAGCAGATAAAATTAGTTTCTTATAGATTCTTACGTGGGTATATGATCTTATTCTTTGTCTTCATTGCTCTTATTTGTGCACGAGTCATTGACACATTATTTGAAATTTCTCTGTTCTGATCTATTACTCCCATTAGACGGAACTAATTACCGTTGCTCTCCATCTCTCTGTGTTTTTCCTTGTGTCTTCCGTGGGGATAATCCCAATGGTATATTTTGTCTTTGTCGGCATGATTTGTAAATTACGGATTATTGCTGCAGTCTCCTATCGTTTCATGGTACCCAGCCCTAAGATTAGTCATTGTATATGCTACACTAAATGATTGGTCGTTGTATATGCTACACTAAACGGTTGGTTTGTATATGTGACACTAAACGGTTGGTCGTTGTATATGCTACACTAACAGATTTGTCCCTGTTTATGCTACACTAAAAGATTTGTCCTTGTTTATGCTACATTAAGGGGGGAGGTACACCGAGAAAAATGGAAAAAAAAGCTTTGATAACCATTGATATCAAATTAAAGTGTATTAAATTCTGCACAATTATGTGTAATTATTTTTATTTTAGGTTAGTTATTGAGATATGATTTTTTTTTGCCAGAATTTACCACTCCCCCCACCCCTAAATTAAAAATTCCCTATACTTTTTCTATCTCAATTATATTAAAACAACGATGACCTCCCCAATAATTGTTTAATGCAATGATCAGTCCTTTAAATATGGCGGCTTCCATAGAAATAGACTAAACAGAACATTTTTGTGATATTAAAATTGTTTTAATATTTTCTTATAATGTGTCTATACAATGACTATTGATAACAAATATTGAAAGAAACAAACTTTTCATGAAAATAGATTTATTAAGCCAAATATTGGACCCAGAGAGGATATTTTAAATGGAAATAAATTAATCAAAATAATCTGAATCCATAGGATCGTTGAATGGGAGTCGCTTAGTCACTTCCTTGTTTGGTCACGTGATGAGAGCAAGCCACCACTAGGCTGTGACATACAACAAAAGATACTCCATCAGTGCTTCCCCAATGTCATGTTACTTTAAAATTTTACCTTTCAAAATATTCTGGAATACACGTGTTTTTTAAATGAAATCCATAAATGTGACAGTGAAAATACGTTTGTTATGATTAAAGGAAGAAAGTTATTTCAAGAAAAAATTGCGTGCGAGATTCGATTGGAACTATCATCGGCAGGCTGTTGTTGAGCTCCGTGCCCATGACTACCCCTATGACGTCATTTGCGTGTTTATTCAATATTTATGCAGGAGTCATTCCCTATTGTTTATTTTATAGTTAATTTTCATGGGACGAAATGTCGGCATACCCATGACGTCGTGTGCGTGTTAGTTCAATATTTGTGTGGCGAAGTCATATTTTAATAACCGGCTGGAACAAGATTTCATGTGAATAATTAACGAAGGTCCACTTTGTCAAGCCATTGTCTTAAATTTTCTTTATCCTTAAGCGGAAACTTATGCAGACTTATACCAATGTCGTTAACTTTACTGTTTGAACAGCCAAAAGCCGAACATTGCCTAGGCATCTTGAATTGAAAAGTAGTTGTAGTGTGTAACTGACTACTGGTTGTCAAGCACTAGTGTGTTGTATACAGCCTGCCGGAAGTCTTACTCGTATTTACTCTCATCACGTGACAAAACAATCGACTAAGCGACTTCCATTGAATATGACATCCTTGACACATATTTTAAATATAGTCCGATTGCCATGAATGATATATCATTTTAAAGGGCTAGCTATAAGCTTTATAACAACACTAATTTCATCTTTCTATCTTTTATAGAAGTGGAGTTATTATTTTTAGTCGAATTTTTTATGACCCTTATATAATTTATAATCTATATATTTTACCCCCAAAACGTGTGACCCAAATTTCACATTTCTGCATTATTTTGCTCACAACATTTTTATTTTTAAAGATAATTGACCACATTTTCAGGAGACATTCCTAATCTAATAATCAACACAAAGAACAATATAAATTTTACATTACATCAAGACTTTTTATTTTGGATAATTTTCTTTGCAGTTATGTTGAGAACATCATGTCCAAAAAATTTTGGAAAAATTATTATTTGTAAAGGCAAAAACAAAAAAATTACATGTTTATTGTAGTTAAAGTAAATGTATTATTCAGTTATATTGCAAATAAATTCTTATCTTTATAAAAGGTAAGTAGAAGTCTTTTTTAATACAAAATTAAATGCATGAAATTATTAAAACTATTCAAATCACCTGTCACAAGACATACAGGTATGTGATTAAAGTAGAGGCCGACCGAATTTCGGCTTCGGCTTCGGTTTCGGCGCCGAAAAAGGCCATTTTATCACTTTCGGCCAAGTTTCGGTTTCGGCCGAAACTGGAAAGTTAAATTTCGGCTTAATTTCGGTTTCGGCCGAAAGAGAAAAGTTAACTTTCGGTTTTTCTTCGGTTTCGGCCGAAATTGACTTAGACTTTCAGCCATCCGGCTGAAAGTTACTCAGGTTTTCATTCATTTAATACTAAGCGAAAGCGATATTAAAAAAAAAAAAACTAAGCGACATTTAAGAACAAATTAAGCGATCTTTGAGAACAAACTAAATGATATTTAACAACAAACTAAACGACATTTATGAACAAACTAAATGATCTTTAAAACAAACTAAGCGATCTTTAAGAACTATCTAAGCGACCTTTAATAACAAACTAAACGATCTTAAAGAACAAACTAAACGATTTTTAAGACCGAACTAAATGATCTTTAAGAACAAAACAAATGATCTTTAATGATTTATAAGAATAAACTAAGTGATGTTTAACAGAAGACTAAATGTTCTTTAAAAACAAACTGAAAGATCTTTAAGAACAAACTAAGCGATCTTTATGAACAAACTAAACGATCTTTAAGAACAAATAAAGGGATCATTAACAAAAACTAGACGATATTTAACAACAACTAATGCGATCTTTAAGAACAAACTAAACGATCTTTAACAACAAACCAGGCGATCTTTATGAACAAACTAAACGGTCTTTAACAACAAACTAAACGATCTTTAACAACAAACCAGGTGATCTTTATGAACAAACTAAAGATCTTTAACGACTAACTAAACGATCTTTAACGATACACTAAACGATCTTTAACAACAAACTTAACGATCTTTAACAACAAACTAAACGATCTTTAACAACAAACTAAACGATCTTTAACAACAAACTGAACGATCTTTAACAACAAACTAAAAGATCTTTAACAACAAACTAAACGATCTTTAACAACAAACTAAACGATCTTTAACAACAAAATAAACGATCTTTAACAACAAACTAAACGATCTTTAAAAACAAACTAAACGATCTTTAACAACAAACTAAACGATCTTTAAGAACAAACTAAACGATCTTTAACAACAAACTAACAATCTTTAACGACAAACTAAACGATCTTTAAAAACAAACTAAACTATCTTTAACAACAAACTAAACGATCTTTAACAACAAACTAAACGATCTTTTACAACAATTTAAACGGTCTTTAAGAACAAACTAAACGATCTTTAACAACAAACTAAACGATCTTTAAGAACAAAATAAATGATCTTTAACAACAAACTAAACGATCTATAACAACAAACTAAACGATCTTTAACAACAAACTAAGCGATCTTTAAGAACAAATTAAGCGATCTTTAAGATTAAACTAAGCGATATTTTAGAACAATCTAAGCGATCTTTATGAACAAACTCACCGATCTTTAACAACAAACTAAACGATCTTCAACAACAAACTAAACGATCTTTTACAACAAACTAAACGATCTTTAAAAACAAATTAAACGATCTTTAACAACAAACTAAGCGATCTTTAACAACAAACTAAGCGATCTTTAACAACAAACTAAGCAATCTTTAAGAACAAATTAAGTGATCTTTTAGAACCACATTTTTTAGAGACCCGGTTTCAAAAAAGTAATATTTTGCATTAATTTCCCCTCCTCCCCCCCCCCCACCCACATCCCCCAATTTCTGCCAAATTTTCTCCTACCATACAAATTTGAAAAAAATTGTAAAGCAATTTAAATTAGTTTTAATTTAAGAACAAATTAATGTATCTTTTAAAACCCCATTTTTTAGAGACCCGGTTTCAAAAAAATAATATTTTCCATTAATTTCCCCCCCCCCCCCCCCCCCACCCACATCCCCCAATTTCTGCCAAATTTTCTCCTACCATACAAATTTGAAAAAAATTGTAAAGCAATTTAAATTAGTTTTATATTAAAATAGTAAAATCCAAAGTATTCATTAGATCAAGGGTATCAAACTCAAATTATGGGGAGGGGGGGGGGCGCAGGAGGTAGTGTCTGAATGAGAGTGGGCCGCATCAAGTAATCCACACAAAAAGCGATTACAATTGTTACAATCTGGTCAACCTTTATAAATAACAAAAAAATCATTAAGGGTTCTCAAAAACTAGGATTCACTTTCATCCAGAGAGCTGGCATACAAAAATATATAGAGACATTAAAAAAAAATAAAATCAGAATTAGATTTGTCGGTGAGATTCGACTGAAACCGTCGCGGAGAGTCACGTTATATATATGAGAATGGGGGAAACACTAAACTTTTCTGTATGTAGCGGGCCGCAAAATATCATCTTGCGGGTCACAAATGGCTCGTTGGCCGCGAGTTTGAGAACCCTAAATTAGATTTTTATTTACGATTATCTCATTTTTATAAAAAAGAATGTAAATATTTATATTTTCCCACATCATTTTCGATGTAAGCAGAATGTATGCGGGAACGAATTTCAAAATATCTTAATATTTCATTTTCGGTTTCGGCTTCGGTTTCGGCCGAAATTCATTTTTAACTTTCGGTCTTTTTTCGGTTTCGGCCGAAAGTCATTTTTAAACTTTCGGCCTTTTTTGGTTTCGGCCGAAAGTCATTTTAAACTTTCGGCCTATTTTCGGCTTCGGCCGAAATCAGAAAATCACTTTCGGTCAGTCTCTAGATTAAAGTTTAAAAGGGAATGGGGATGTTTTGCCTATCAATATCTATGTAGACTCCTTTGCAGACTTCATGGTCTTTTTGACGAATCACAAAATGTATGCTTCATAAACTTTGTCTTAGCTATCCTCGTCCATGTATGCCTTACTGCTGATGGAAGTGGAATAAATTCCACAAAGATCTTCTCTTCAATAGAAAATTAACATTTTCCCTTGTACCTGAAAGAAGCATAGAGATAACGTCTAATCATAATCCCGAATCTTCACAATTTCTGGTTTCTTTTTAATAATATTTATTTTATATGGCGATTAAAACTCTTTTCTTTTTTTTACATTAAATTTAATGTTACTTATTATTTGATATATGAGATAACTGTTTATGTAAACTGCTTTTCTATGTCCTAATTAAAAAATAATTACTATGATGATGTTGTAGTATTAGAATGTTATATAACTTAACAATGATTTGAAATTTATAATAAAAATAAAAATTACTAACTTTAATTAGACCTGCAACTGCAAGGGTGTTGTTGTAAATATTAGTATTTATTAGTAGCCTAAATTTAAATACCGTACTAGCCTAAATAGACTAAATAGGATTACCGGTAAAATAACTGATATTGTATGCCTAATTTTGGCAATATTCTCCCATATGAGTAGTAATTCATACGAGAATTACAATTATTATTATTACAATTGTTAAACAATTAATCATTGATTCAATAATGAAGAACGGTGGTAGAACTAGAGCATTTGGTACCCGGTGAACAAAACTATTTAAATTTAACTGTAATTTATAAACTAAAAAGCTATCCGCAGACCCAAAACTTTTCACGTTTGGTTAAAATCTTTTCTTATTTAAAAAAAAAATAATATTAATTTGAAGCGCATTAGAATTATTCAGATGAATTGTGATTAAACAAAAAAAAAAAAAAAAAAAAAAAAAAAAAGGATTACTTCATAAATGATAGTAATAATAGCAATTTCCGGCAGCTCGAACGCATAAAATTAACTTTCGATTCGGCGACATTTTTATACCCCCCCCCCCCATCTACACTTCAGGAGGAGGCATAACTTTTCAAGGAGTGTGCCGATTTTAATAATTTAAATATGTTAATACTCAATGTTAATACTCACGAATGAATTAAGTTTCTAAAACGTTAAACAGCTTTCTAAATCAATAAATAACAAAAAAGTATTATGTGATAAACGTACCGAATGGTTACAATGTTCCTGTCCGTGACGCAAACCCCCCCCCCCCCCCCCCCACCAAAATGGTAGTATAAATTTAATAGAATCGCCGACCGATACGTCACTGATGAGGAAAGTAATTATTCAATAAACAAAGGTGACGTAGTACGCAATTTTCCAAAGATACCGTGTAGCTGTACCCCATATTGTAAAATACTTTTTTCGACATTTTTGGACATGCGCAGATCTGTGCGTCGACTAGTTCCTACCTTGACTAAACTTAAAATTGAGTGGTCTTAAAACACCAAATACCACGCCCACCCAGAACAGGTCAGAAATGAAATTGATAGACATAAAAATATGGAGTAAATGATTCTCATTTAGATTAAAGTAAAGATTAAGACATCTGAAAAACATTTCATTAAAGTTTCGTGTTGGGGGGGGGGGCATCCACTTTACTGCAGTGCGCGGATAAAAAAAAAGGGGGTTAGATATTTGTGACGATGTGTGACGAGGGGGAGGGGGGGCCTCAAGCAATGTGACGTCACATGAAAAGCGGAATATTGTAGTAAATATTTGCACTTAATAACACTAAATTAAGGACATTTTAACATTATTCTTTCTTACAACTGTATTTATTTTAATTTTAAATACTATCACTGAGAGAATCAGTACAGGCTGCAGGGCCGGCGCTAGGGGATGGCGAAGTGGGGGACCGCACGTTGACGTAGTATATTTATAATATACCTCAGCCTGATAACAATATACCTCAGCCTGATAACAATATACCTCAGCCTGATAACAATATACCTCAGCCTGATAACAATATACCTCAGCCTGCCAATAGTTCCTAATCCAGTCAACATACTATTCGAAGTTATTAGATAGTCCAATGGCCTGAAGGTCCCCGCCTAGCGCCGGTCCTGAGTACAGGTATGTGCAGTCCGAAGAATGACCTCTGATCAAGTTACAGGGCGCCAAGGAGGAGGGGAATTGGAATGTGGTGACAACGACAGCCGTGAGAATGTATGGCTAAATGTGGACGCGGGAAGCGGGGTGGAGCGGAAAAAAACGGTTGACCGCGTGGTGGGGGCCATCTTAGTAACTGCTCTAGAGCAGGGATTCTTAACCCTTTTTGCAGCGTTGCAGGCCCCCTCCGTTTTAAACAACCCCCCCCCCTCAACCGTATAATATACATTGTAATAAAATTTAAAATAATTAAATAATTTAGCTATCGTAGATTTATTTCTTTAATTAACTTTTTATAAACGGGAAAAAATTACCAATACACACAATGCGCCAATGAAATTCAGCATTAAGAATGTCTCCTGAAAATTTTGTAGCATTATCTTTTAAAATCATCATCAAAATCCATAAAAACTTGCTTATTTAATTTTTTTTTTCTTAAACAGCAACAACAAGCAATGGCAGCAAATATAATCAGTGACGTAGCTAGGGTTGGTGTCACCCGGTCCGGTAAGCTCGTGGTGTCACCCACCCACCCTTTTCACGATGTATTTCTTCTTGTTAAACTTAGTCCACAGTCTAAGAAATACAAGAACAAATTAAATGAAGCTAAGGAGGTAAATGTATTTCAGAACTGTAACTTGCACTTAGAATCACCAATTGTTATCGAAGGATAGTTGTATTTCTTAGAATTTAGATAAAAATAGCTTCCTGAAACTTACACAAGTTACCGAACACTTCATTCGGCGTTGAAACATGGTCAAAACGGTGTGTTTCTGACCTAATAAAAAGGTACCGGTAACCTAATTGCCTTGGCATCAATCTTGACGTTTTAAGATGAACGAAACACTCATTTTGATTGGTTCCACGGGTGGACAATGTCACGTGTCATCTGTTCTCCTTTGATGAATTTCGGTTAGACCGAACAGTGTGTGCTCTGTGATTACGTCATTTTTCAATTTGGTGTTACCCCCTGAGATGTACTTGTACCCCTGATTAAGAACCACTGATCTAGTGAAATGTTTCTGACACTGGTGCAGTAATTTGATATCCATGGGAGGCAAATTTCTTAAGGGTTTGTAATGGACAGTAGTGGACACAGGGACTTTTTAAGGGGGGGGGGGGGCGTTCGGGCTAAACACTGAGTATATAATGAGGGGGGGGGTCTAACTTTTTGTGACGATTTGTGACGATTGGGGGGGGGGGAGTAAAAAAATCGGCAAAATTTGCGTGACGTCATTTATGGATGGCCCCTTTATTATAACAGTGAATCAGGAGAAATTAATTTAACTAGGCCAATTTTTTTTAGATCTTTATCATCCTATTATTCTTAGTAAATGTCCAGATATTTATACCCCAAATGCGAACGAATCGATGAATAGTATTATATTGAAAATGTGCCCTAAGAACAAATGTTATTGTTTAAGAGCTGTCCACATTGGTGTTGACTTAGCAACCCTTCTTTTCAATGATGGATCCAAAGTATTGGAGGCTCCTCTAAGATTTAGCAGCTTTCCTTTGGACAGTTTACTTTCAATTGTTTCATTATGATGGGTGCTAAGTGGATATCGAAGGCACAAAAATAAATGAATAAGTCCATAGAAGCTAGAAGAACCAGAAAAAGACTTAAATTGCGGTTAGAGTAGTCAAAAGTTGAAGCTAAATGCTTTCAGGGCGTCATTAAAATTATAAAATTTATTTACTTAATGAACAAAACTATTACGTTTTCATTTACAAATTTTGGACGTTTACTTCACATAAAATTAAAATTTCAAATATCAACTAATTTGTTTAAAATTTTGCAAGATGCTATATAATATACTTATCGATGTCAGCAACTAAGGATACTGTAATATATTAATAAGTACACATTTTACAACCCATCAAAGTTTGATTTTAAAATGTCAAAATTAAGATACTTTAGGATGCTGTGATACATAAAGTATTCAATAAATTACATTTTTCCGAGTTGTCGCCTAAGCTAATCCATATTTCTATATGGTTAAAAAATTATAATAAATTTGAGCTTAAAACATTCTAACTAATTTTGTTTGGTAGATATTCCAATTTCCAGCATGCCATTTTTCTTTTCAATGTAAGCAAACTATTGTGTTGCACTTTTAAATTGTTATTTGAAGTGAATAACAGTGTTATTATGGTAGCATGACTATTCCTCTAGCTTCAGCGAAAATTTGGGTACATTCTAAGGACGACGGCCACTATTTTATCGAATTTCACGAATGTATCCCTAAATCGATCCCTATGCCTAACATGAACTCTAAATCGATCCCTATGCCTAACCTGAACCCTAAATCGATCCTTATGCCTAGCCTGAACCTTAAATCGATCCGTCAACCTAACCTAAACCCTAATTCACTGCAACTATAATAAACACAGCAAAGACGCCGTGGCAGCCGTCCTTAATATTAGCCAAAATTTGACACTTGTAACTTTAATAGTGTTTTTGTGTGAATTTTTTAGTAGTCGACCTATGTTCAGGGTGTACTTACCCACTTAAATGATTGGTCGCAGTATATGCTAATAAAATAAAATTATAATTTTAATTTTAAAAATAGTTACTATACGTTACTATCCAAATTGATTTCACGCACCTTTACTCTGGTAGTAATTTTATCATTTAAGAGAGTTCCGCGAATTTTGTAAAATTCCTTTAAAAAAAAAAAAAACAACATTATGACGTCATCAAATGATGTGCGAAAAATTCATACTAATTTATAATTACTTAAATTTAGTTTCACAATTCTTTTTTTAGCTAAAGAGATATCCTTTTATGTTTGTCACCTATTTTCAGGGTGTACTTACCCACTTAAATGATTGGTCGCAGTATATGCTAATAACATAAAATTATAATTTTAATTTTAAAAATAGTTACTATACGTTACTATCCAAATTTATTTCACGCACCTTTACTCTGGTAGTAATTTTATCATTTAAGAGAGTTCCGCGAATTTTGTAAAATTCCTTTAAAAAAAAAAAAACAACATTATGACGTCATCAAATGATGTGCGAAAAATTCATACTAATTTATAATTACTTAAATTTAGTTTCACAATTTTTTTTTTTAGCTAAAGAGATATCCTTTTATGTTTGTCCATCTTATGGCATTTGTATTCATTACCTTATTACATGTTGAAACGGTTTTCCTATTTTAGAAACATTTTTAAATGTAAGCAAACCGAAATTCAAATAAAATTAATAAAAAAAATAACAAAACTTAACGCATCCAATACTTATTAAAAGATTTCTCCGAGTTAAAGGCCGCAACATTTATGACAACAATTGTTTTGACTTGGATGACAGAAATTCCAAAGCATCGTTCCACAAGCTTAAAAATACGTTCTTTAAACTAAATTTACTATCTGACCGAATACTTTTATAATCGACTCTCACTTAAATCACTGACAGAATACTTTTATAATCGACTCTCACTTAAATCACTGACAGAATACTTTTAATAGCGACGCTTTACTCACTGGCAGTAGCGGGCGTAAACCGCGTCATCAGCAAGTTCAGCTACTGCCGATGAATCTCCTGGCAACACTAACGAGAGAGCCAATGAACTTGCGAGCAGCTCTCTGCATGCACGCCTTCTTCTGGAGAGTAGGTCTTTCCTGATAGGGCTGCATTCTTTGAAATACAACAAAAACACACATTCAGAATGGGTCAATTCGGGATGAAACATTTCAACATCATTGTGTTTTCTTTTTTTTTTTCCAGATTAAAACAAAATTCCCATAGAGAACCAATCGGATCCCGCTTCCCGATGTCCGTTTTTCCGATGTATCCCGGTACCTGGAGGGATCCCAAACCCGGTTCGATCCCGATCCCGGTGTGATCCCGATCTTGGAGCAATCTCGAACCGGTTTGATCGCGGTCACGATACCGGTCGGTTACAGATCCCGATTGGATGCCTATTCCGGTAGGATCGAGTTTTCCGATAGGACTCCGATCCTGGTGCATCCCTAATTTATGGACCACAGACAATACGCTTGCTAATTAGAATGTATGAACCACAGACAATACCCACACCTATTAGAATGTATGGACCACAGACAATACCCACGCCTATTAGAATGTATGGACCACAGACAATACCCTTTCTTATTAGAATGTATGGACCACAGACAATATCCACGCCTATTAGAATGTATGGACCACAGACAAACCGAAACCTATTAGAATGTATGGACCACAGACAATACCCTTTCTTATTAGAATGTATGGACCACAGACACTATCCACGCCTATTAGAATGTATGGACCACAGACAAACCGACACCTTTTAGAATGTATGGACCACAGACTATACCCTTTCTTATTAGAATGTATGGACCCCAGACAAACCGACACCTCTTAGAATGTATGGACCACAGACAATACCCTTTCTTATTAGAATGTATGGACCACAGACAATACCCACAGACAATGGGCTATAAATGAGAAATTATGATAATAATGAAGTTAAAATTTAAATATTGTCCCATCACAATCGGTTAAAAACGCCACACACATTGCTTTTTAATGTTATCGAACTTTCTAAAAAATTCTATATCGGCCCTGAATGAATTTGATATTCTTAGTTTTAAATCTACCATATTTCTGTACGAACAATGAAGGGTATTGCTACCAAGCTACCGGTGTAATTATGATCCCATTTGTATAAAAATCCCAGTGTGATCCCGTTTCGCCATTCGGATACCAATACTGGGGGGATTACAATGACGGTTGGTTCCCGATCCCATATGTTTTGCGATCCCGGTGGGTTCATGAACCTGACGGGTTCCTGAACACTTTGGGTTCCCGATCCCATCGGTATTCCGTTTCTCGGTGTAAACCCGATCCCGTTTGAATCATAATACTGGGTTGATCATGTTTCTCGGTGGGATTTCCTTTCCCGGTGTGATCCCTGTCAAGGGCATGAGAATCACTGTTGTTATGTGTAGATCATTGTTGTCATGTTTGATAGGGAAAAGATGTTTAGTTAGAGATTTTATGTGTAGCAGTATCGTGGGGGTGAGAGTGTTGTGACGTAATTGTGTAAGGGGATATGACGCGTTAGTTTTCGTTCTTGTTATGGAAAGGATAGAGATGGCCGTTGTGTGCTGTTCAAGACATGGCGTGTTGTGAGATGTCCAAGGCTTAGCTTTTTATGTGTGAGGATTCAGCTAGATAGATCGTGAAGTTGAACGTTGATAAGTTTACAAGTTGTATTGTGAAGTACACTGATTGGTCAGGCTTACGAGGCATATTAAAATTATACATTGAACTGATATCGATACCGGTATATCCAGTGTTTGTTGTCGGTTACACTGGTATGTGTGGTACTAGGATGTCCCATGGCTGAGCGTCTGGATTAGAAGAGTGGATGACGACCACAGGACATCAAGAGTTACATTTCGAAGTTACATTTCGACAAGCCCGTTTCCCCTTGTGATCCCCATCCCGCTAGAATCCCAATTTCTGTGGGTTCCCGATTCCGGTGGGTTCCCCTTTAACTCGTTCCCTTTTAGGATCATGTTCCTCGTTGGTATTGTTCCCCAGTAGGGTACTGAAGGGCAAGTTTAGAGAAAATTCCCCAGGAAAATATAGAAATTAATAGAACTAAACTGATATTTCAATACGTATAATTTAGAAACCATTAGATTTTATATATCCCTGTAGAACAATATGGAACTTTCTAGAACATTCTGGATTAAATTTAATATCCTCCACGAGACGTGTAAGAATGTCTTTTTTAAGTAATTATTCTTTCAATACGAAACATTTTACAACTAAATGCACTGCTATAACTAAAGTATATTTAAGTATAAAGAGGCCCCCAGTGGGGGCTCATTCCATAATTCTACCGAATCAGTTTTGCCTGAGATGGGGGCCCGATAAAAATCCTTCATATACATTATGGAGTTAAAATTTACAATTGGTCCCATTAAAATATAATTAATAATGCCATTGATAAAGCTTTTAAACTTTCTAGATTGAATATTCTTAGTTTTAAATCCACCGATATTTCAATACGCACATTCAAGTGTATTGCTACCACGGTAGGCTTAGATCTATCATTCACATAGGACCTATACTGTTGTCTGAGCCTATTGATATTTATATAGCTTTTTTAAAAGGAAAAATGAAATGGGGCCCCCCCCCCCCCCCCCCCCCCCGAGGAATTGATATTATGAGTTTAGTCCTCTTCGGTATTTCAATACGGTATGGATAATCAAGTGTATGTGTACTAAGTTTGGTCAAGATGCATCGATTCATGTAGGAGGAATTGTTGTTAAATCTATTTACATAGCTCATATAAAATAAAAAGCGAATACGGGACCTCAGCCCAAAACGGAGTTATTTTTGTCAAGTTCAACGCCCCTCCCCGGTATTTGATTCTGTATTATTAGGAAGATATTATGTTGTGCCAAGTTTGGTTAAGGCCAAGCAATCCTTATAAAAACGCATGTGGAACAATGCCGCAAGCTAACAAACATTCACTTATATATATATATATATGATGAATATATGGAGAAAAACGTCTTCATGGAATGTTATACAATGTTCATAACCCCTTAAGAGTTCCTGCCGTATAATGATGGATAACTGTACCAAGTCTAGTCAAGATCCACCATTCCACGTAAAAGCTTATGTTGAACACCGGCACAAACAAAGAAACATTCACTTATTTATATACCGGGTATCTGATTCTTATGGGTTTGTTAAAGGGCTCTCTTTTAAGAATTAAGCCCGGGGGTAGCATTTAATCAAGATATGCCATCGTCACAACTGTTCAATGTTTAAATATATTGGTGTTATCTCCAAATTTTAGCTAGACATAATTGACTACAAATATTTGACTTCAAACATTTTTGATTGAAAAAGTATTTAACATAAAATACATTTGATTTAAAACATACTTAAAGCATATTTGACTTTAAACATATTTGACTTAAAGCTTATGTGACTTAAAACATTTTTAACTTAAAGCATTACATGATTTAAAACATATTTAACTTAAAAAAATGTTTGACTTAAAAAATATTTAACTTAAAACATAAATGACTAAAACTCATTTGAATTAAAACATATTATGACTTAAAACATGTTTAACGTAAAGCATATTTAACGTAGAGTGTATTTCAATGAAACATATTTGTCGGTAAACTTCGGTTCCATGGTCTATCAAAATTTTAAAACGAGTTTAGACTATCAACCCGCCATTACTGCGGAAATATAAATAATATACATTTACCACAAAATATGGCGGCCAAAGACAAGGCTATGACGAGTTTAAACATTTTTCAGCAAGTCCTAAAAAAACCCTGCAACGTGTAACTTGTTTAAGCGATATGGTTCATTCACGTCCCTTTGTTCAGTCGGAGTTCTTTCCCCTCCATTTATAGCCAAGCATCCTGTCAAGGCGGTTGGGGGTAATTTTTGTCAAATAAACAATTGGCCAACCGCAGTAAGTTACGTTTGGAAATGCCCACAAATCTGCACCCCACCAGCTAACATTTTGTTGTCTGCAACATTAATAAAAAAAATCATCTAATGTTTATATGATGTAACATTTATGGATGGAGGCGTCTGTGGTCCAGTACAGTCATTCATAAAACGTAAACTAATAATGTGCTGCTTTTTCTCAAAGCAAGGGATGGCTTCCCTATACTATCATATTCAACTTCAAAATGCCTCTCTCTCTCTCTCTCTCTCTCTCTCTCTCTCTCTCTCTCTCTCTCTCTCTCTCTCTCTCTCTCTCTCTATGTTTTTCTTTTAAGAAACAAACATGTCCAATATACACTACACAATACTGTGTTATATATACTAAGTCTGTGGTCCAGTACAGTCATTCATAAAACGTAAACTAATAATGTGCTGCTTTTTCTCAAAGCAAGGGATGGCTTCCCTATACTCTCATATTCAACTTCAAAATGCCTCTCTCTCTCTCTCTCTCTCTCTCTCTCTCTCTCTCTCTCTCTCTCTCTCTCTCTCTCTCTATCTCTCTCTATGTATTTCTGATAAGAAGCAAACATGTCCAATGTACACTACACAATACTGTGTTATATATACTAAATAAATCAAATGATTCCCTGACATCAGCACAATGTTATAAAAAATGTCGTTGCAATGCAGAGAATAGAGACACACACACGTTGAATACTCACTCTAATCTTAATACAGTAAATCCATCAGAAAAATCCAATATGTCCAAGTAATCTCGTTCACTCCTGCTCTACTTGAAAAACATGAATTCTCGTATTATTCATGCTTCATTCATTTTTGGGCAGGAGGGGGGGGGGGCTAAATTCGTTAAAAAAAATATTTCAGTTATATAAATATAGTTTCAAACAGAGCTATCAGCACAACGGATTTTGATTAGGAGGTGTCCATTAATTACGTCAACAAAATAGGGAGGGGGGGCGGGTTTGGAAATGTTTGACAGTTGTTGACATGGGGGGGGGAGGGAGTTTAGATTAGCTGACGTCAAAAATCATTATTTTCACTATTAAAATTTTAATCTTAAAAATTGACTAGACTAGTTATTGCATTAAAAAAATTATAAGTGTAAATGAGTATAAATCGCCATATAATTTTTAGGCAATAATAATAAAAGATTTATTTAATGTGTCTGTCTGTGCCTAGAGACCAACCGAAAGTGATTTTCAGATTTCGGACAAAATCGAAACTAGGCTGAAAGTTAAAAAATGACATTCGGCCGAAACCTAAACTATCCCGGAAGTTAAAAAATGACTTTCGGTCGAAACAGAAGCCGAAACTGAAATATTTAGATATTTTTAAATTGGTTAACGCATACATTCTGAGCCTTGGTCACTGTGCCTTCCTTTTCAGTTGTTTCAAGGTGTATCATATATTTTGCGTGTCTGCCTCTAGCTCGCGTCTTCATGTATTCTTTGGCCTTCCTCTCTTTCTTTTTCCCTGTGGATTCTATGTTAGGAATTGTATGGTGGTGCTATCTGGGGATTTTCGGAGAGCATGTCCTATCCATCTCCATCTTTTATTTAAGACAGTGGTTCTTAACCTTGTTGGAGGTACCGAACCCCACCAGTTTCATATGCGCATTCACCGAACCCTTCTTAATAGGAACAATAAAATATTTTTTTTCTGATTTTTTTTTTTACCTCCGCCGAACCCCTGAGACTGACTCACCGAACCCCTGGGGTTCGATCGAACCCAGGTTAAGAACCACTGATTGAAGATGTCTACGTCTATGGGCACCTGGTGAGTCCTTTCTAGTAGATCATTGCTGGTGATAATATTAGGCTAATTGATTTTCAGGATCTTTCTAAGGCAGTGGTTCTCAACCTTTCTAATGCCGCGACCCCTTTATACAATTTCTTATGTTGTGGCAACCCCCAACCATAAAATTATTTTCATTGCTTACTTCATAACTGTAATTTAGCTTCTGCTATGAATCGTAAAGTAAATATCTGATAAGCAGGATGTATTTTAATTGTTACAAATTGTACATAATTTAAAGCATAGTGATTGATCACAAAAAACAATCGATCATTCTATATTGTGAAATATTTATTTCTAATTACAAATAAATGATATTTTGTCTGAAGCATAGTGTAGCTTGGGTATCAGTCTTAATATAACAACAGTAAACTACATTAGTACATTTTGTGATGTTATGCGTAAAACGACAACTTCAGTGCGAAGGTTGAGATTGCTTCTTTCTTACCAGATCAGAAATGCTCGGGGCAGTCTTTGCAAGAGCACAACGAAGATGATCTTTCACAAAAAGTCTACATTTAAACTTGATTACCAACAAGCCGGATAACCCATGTTTTAACAAGGATATGTTGTTGAACATGGAAGAAGTCGGAGCAAGACAGTCTCAGACTGCAAATATTTGATCTAGAATTTTGTGTTCGCATTGTAGAGAATGGTAATGAGGGGAGAGACTGAAATCAGGTTAACACAATATAAAATTAGTAAAACAAAGTAGGGTTAAACCTGAAAAAAGGAACGCAACATAACAACGAACATGTTGGCAGAAAGCCTTCGTCAGTAAACAAACCAACAGAAAAAACGTTAGAGAAATTTAAAATAAAAAAAACAAACTTAGCTTAGAAGTAGTGTCCGTGGGCAGTCAAAGAAATATGATAGCAACGATTGTAACTATTCAAATGATGGTTGTAAGTATTCTAATGATGGTTGTATCTATTCTAATGATGTTTGTAAGTATTCTAATGATGGTTGTATCTATTCTAATGATAGTTGTAAGTATTCTAATGATGGTTGTATCTATTCTAATGATGGTTGTAAGTATTCTAAAGATGGTTGTATCTATTCTAATGATGGTTGTAAGTATTCTTATGATGGTTGTATCTATTCTAATGATGGTTGTAAGTATTCTAATGACGGTTGTAACTACTCAAATGATGGTTGTAAGTATTCTAATGATGGTTGTATCTATTCTAATCATGGTTGTAAGTATTCTAATGATGGTTGTATCTATTCTAATGATGGTTGCAAGTATTCTAATAATGGTTGTATCTATTCTAATGATGGTTGTAAGTATTCTAATGATGATTGTATCTATTCTAATGATGGTTGTAAGTATTCTAATGATGGTTGTATCTATTCTAATGATGGTTGTAAGTATTCTTATGATGGTTGTATCTATTCTAATGATGGTTTTAAGTATTCTAATGACGGTTGTATCTATTCTAATGATGGTTGTAAGTATTCTAATGATGGTTGTATCTATTCTAATTATGGTTGTAAGTATTCTAATGATGGTTGTAAGTATTCTAATGACGGTTGTATCTATTCTAATGATGGTTGTATCTATTCTAATGATGGTTGTATCTATTCTAATGATGGTTGTAAGTATTCTAATGATGGTTGTATCTATTCTAATGATGGTTGTAAGTATTCTAATGATTTTTGTATCTATTCTAATGATGGTTGTAAGTATTCTAATGATGGTTGTATCTATTCTAATAATGGTTGTAAGTATTCTAATGATGGTTGTATCTATTCTAATGATGTTTGTAAGTATTCTAATGATGGTTGTATGTCTTCTAATGATGGTTGTAAGTACTCTAATGATGGTTGTATCTATTCTAATGATGGTTGTAAGTATTCTAATGATGGTTGTATCTATTCTAATGATGGTTGTATCTATTCTAATGATGGTTGTAAGTATTCTAATGATGGTTGTATCTATTCTAATGATGGTTGTAAGTATTCTAATGATGGTTGTATCTATTCTAATGATGGTTGTAAGTATTCTAATGATGGTTGTATCTATTCTAATGATGGTTGTAAGTATTCTAATGATGGTTGTATCTATTCTAATGATGGTTGTAAGTATTCTAATGATGGTTGTACCTATTTTAATGATGGTTGTAAGTATTCTAATGACGGTTGTAACTATTCAAATGATGGTTGTAAGTATTCTAATGATGGTTGTATCTATTCTAATGATGGTTGTAAGTCTCTAATGATGGTTGTATCTATTCTAATGATGGTTGTAAGTATTCTAATGACGGATGTATCTATTCTAATGATGGTTGTCAGTATTCTAATGATGGTTTTATCTATTCAAATGATGGTTGTAAGTATTCTAATGATGGTTGTATCTATTCTAATGATGGTTGTAAGTATTCAAAGGATGGTTGTATCGATTCAAATGATGTTTTTATCTATAAAAATGATGATTGTATCTATTCTAATGATGGTTGTAAGTATTCTTATGATGGTTGTATCTATTCTAATGATGGTTGTAAGTATTCTAATGACGGTTGTAACTATTCAAATGATGGTTGTAAGTATTCTAATGATGGTTGTATCTATTCTAATGATGGTTGTAAGTATTCTAATGATGGTTGTATCTATTCTAATGATGGTTGTAAGTATTCTAATGATGGTTGTATCTATTCTAATGATGGTTGTAAGTATTCTAATGATGGTTGTAAGTATTCTAATGATGGTTGTATCTATTCTAATGATGGTTGTAAGTATTCTAATGACGGATGTATCTATTCTAATGATGGTTGTCAGTATTCTAATGATGGTTTTATCTATTCTAATGATGGTTTTAAGTATTCAAAGGATGGTTGTATCGATTCAAATGATGGTTTTATCTATAAAAATGATGATTGTATCTATTCTAATGATGGTTGTAAGTATTCTTATGATGGTTGTATCTATTCTAATGATGGTTGTAAGTATTCTAATGACGGTTGTAACTATTCAAATGATGGTTGTAAGTATTCTAATGATGGTTGTATCTATTCTAATGATGGTTGTATATATTCAAATGATGGTTGTAAGTATTCTAATGATGGTTGTATCTATTCTAATGATGGTTGTAAGTATTCTTATGATGGTTGTATCTATTCTAATGATGGTTGTAAGTATTCTAATGATAGTTGTATCTATTCTAATGATGGTTGTAAGTATTCTAATGATAGTTGTATCAATTCTAATGATGGTTGTAAGTATTCTAATAATGGTTGTATCTATTCTAATGATGGTTGCATCTATTCTAATGATGGTTGTAAGTATTCTAATGATGGTTGTTTCTATTCTAATGATGGTTGTAAGTATTCTTATGATGGTTGTATCTATTCTAATGATGGCTGTAAGTATTCTAATGACGGTTGTATCTATTCTAATGATGGTGATAAGTATTCTAATGATGGTTGTATCTATTCTAATGATGGTTGTAAGTATTCTAATGATGGTTGTATCTATTCTAATGATGGTTGTATCTATTCTAATGATGGTTGTAAGTATTCTAATGATGGTTGTATCTATTCTAATGATGGTTGTAAGTATTCTAATGATGGTTGTATCTATTCTAATGATGGTTGTAAGTATTCTAATGATGGTTGTATCTATTCTAATGATGGTTGTAAGTATTCTAATGATGGTTGTATCTATTCTAATGATGGTTGTAAGTATTCTAATGATGGTTGTATCTATTCTAATGATGGTTGTAAGTATGCTAATGACGGTTGTATCTATTCTAATGATGGTTGTAAGTATTCTAATGATGGTTGTATCTATTCTAATGATGGTTGTAAGTATGCTAATGACGGTTGTATCTATTCTAATGATGGTTGTAAGTATTCTAATGATGGTTGTATCTATTCTAATGATGGTTGTAAGTATTGTAATGATGGTTGTAACTATTCTAATGCTGGTTGTACGTATTCTAATGATGGTTGTATCTATTCTAATGATGGTTGTAAGTATTCTAATGATGGCTGTATCTATTCTAATGATGGTTGTAAGTATTCTAATGACGGTTGTATCTATTCTAATGATGGTTGTATCTATTCTAATGATGGTTGTATCTATTCTAATGATGGTTGTAAGTATTCTAATGATGGTTGTATCTATTCTAATGATGGTTGTAAGTATTCTAATGATTTTTGTATCTATTCTAATGATGGTTGTAAGTATTCTAATGATGGTTGTATCTATTCTAATAATGGTTGTAAGTATTCTAATGATGGTTGTATCTATTCTAATGATGTTTGTAAGTATTCTAATGATGGTTGTATGTCTTCTAATGATGGTTGTAAGTACTCTAATGATGGTTGTATCTATTCTAATGATGGTTGTAAGTATTCTAATGACGGTTGTAAGAATTCTAATGATGGTTGTATCTATTCAAATGATGGTTTTATCTATTCTAATGATGGTTGTAAGTATTCTAATGACGGTTGTATCTATTCTAATGATCGTTGTAAGTATTCTAATGATGGTTGTATCTATTCTTATGATGGTAGTATCTATTCTAATGATGGTTGTAAGTATTCTAATGATGGTTGTATCTATTCTAATGATGGTTGTAAGTATTCTAATGACGGTTGTATCTATTCTAATGATGGTTGTAAGTATTCTACTGATGGTGTATCTATTCTAATGATGGTTGTATCTATTCTAATGATGGTTGTAAGTATTCTAATGATTTTTGTATCTATTCAAATGATGGTTGTATCTATTCAAATGATTGTTGTATCTATTCAAATGATGGTTGTATCTATTCAAATGATGGTTGTATCTATAAAAATGATGATTGTATCTTTTCAAATGATGGTTGTATCTATTCAAATGATGGTTGTATCTATTCTAATGATGGTTGTATCTATTCTAATGATGGTTGTATCTATTCAAATGTTGGGTACTATTATGTTAGCGAAGTAGCCTTTAATCTAAATCAAAACTTGGATATTATATATATATATATATATATATATATATATATATATATATATATATTAAAAAATATTTTTCACATTAAAAAAAAAAAAAAAATTGTCTATATATATATATATATATATATATATATAATTGGCTGCCCAAAGGGTACATTTCATGTGGTAGTTTGTAATCCTCATTGGCTTCACCATAAAAGCCATATAGCATCCCTTCAAATTGTTGTGCCCTTCTAGTACCTTTTCTTTATATATATATATATATATATATTACAAAATATTTTTCACATTAAAAAAAACAAAAAACTTGTCTATATATATATATTTATATATATATATATATAAATGAATGTGTGTTTGTATGTCTCTTATGCGCATCTACACCAGTCACGCGATTGCAACCGAACGTTGGTGAGTTGTCGTCCACATATTCAGGCATTTAACTGAGTTATAAAATGTTTCATTTTCTTAATTCGTTTTTTTCTCATATGAGCTTTGTAAAAAATAATTTCGGTATGCGCTCCTGCGCCTTTTATCCGATTGCGATAAAACTTTGGTGAGATGTTGCGAGAGCCGCCACAAAGGTTTTTAAATTATTGCAACCGTTTTAAAATATTCTGTTTTAAGCCAGGGGCCTTCGTTCATTTTTTCTAATATGAGCTAGATGAATATAATTTCAAACCGTATACGCTCCTACACCATTCAAGCGATTGCAATAAAACTGAGGTGAGTTGTTGTCTATAAGCCAGATCATTTTTCCAAGACATTATAATCCTTCTAAAATATTCCGTTTTTGGGCAATTGGTCACTAATTCTTTTTTTCCTTATACGAGCTTCATAAAAAAAATAATTTCCGTATGCGCTCCTCTACATTTAGTAGAATGCGATCAAATTTTATAGAGATGTTGTGTGCACGCCCGCAAAGGTTTTTTAAATTATTACAACCATTTTAAAATACTCAGTTTTTAGCCAGGTGTACTATGTTTGTTTTTACTATATAAACTATGCAGCCATCATTTCAAACAGAGCTAATGCATGGATGAATAGCTTTTTAATAAATTACAAATAGTGACATTAAATTGTGTGTGTGACATATTAAGTAGGTTTCTGAAGTAATACAACAATTCTACAATATTCCGTTTGTGGCCGGGGGCCCAAAATTCGTTTCCCACCCTTTTATTATCTATATAATTATCGTATGCATTTCAATAACATTCATCCTATTCAGATAAAACTTGGTCAATTGAAATCCACACTATCGCAAATGTTTCTAAATTGAAACACATTTTACAATATTCCGTTTGGGCCAGTGACCCTAATTTCGTTTATTCTTCTAAGAGCTTTATAACTACAATTTCAAACAGAGCTATTGCATGTGTGGATGGAGCTGAACCCACTCGCAAATTTTTCTAATTTAGTACATCCATTTTACAATATTACGTTTAGGGCCGGGGGCCTTAAATTCCTTTTGTTTTCTTCAATGAACTTCAACAATATAATTAAAACGGAGATATCAACACTACCGTCCTTGAACAAATGCCACATTTTTAGTAAAGTAGAGAAAACACGTTTTCGCATTTTTAGTGTAGAGAGTATTTTTGTAATTTGTATAAATCAGCTTGAATTTTGTGACGCATTTTAGAATCGGATATGACGTTAAGAATGTTTTTTTTTTTTTTTTAAAATGAATAGAGTCTTATAATTTCGGAGTTGTTTTGTGTTATGTAAAAACATTTTACATGAATCGATGGTTTATTAAGTAATTAAATATCACAATTGACAACGTAGGTAATGAACTATGGTAATATCGTGATTTTAAAGTTGGAATTTATGATTTACTAGCGAGTACCCGGCATGCGTTGCATGCCACTCAAAGAAAGAAAGTGTTTGCATGTTAATTATGTTTCTTCAAGAGCTGTTAAATACTCAACGTTTTTCTTGTTTTTCCATCTGGTATACACACGAATAAATCAGAAGATTTTCCGACGCGAGAGCAGGCCACATACATCTGTCCATGGGCGAAGCATCGGTTTTCCAAATTTAGTCCGCAAACTTGTAACGATTGTCCCTGAGCTTTGTAGATAGTCAATGTAGACGCGTGTCGCATCGGAAACTGTAGGCGTTTGAATTCAAATGGCATAACTTTTGGAATCATTGGGGTGAATGGAAAAAGTACATCACCTAGTTTAAATTTTCCATTTAAAATAGTAACTTCAATCGAACCAATTATGGAAGATTCATTTGAACAAATGTACCGTACCTAATGCTTCGATATCAAAGTGCGTTTCTTGTTGCAAATCAAGAGCGAAAAGTTTGTTTGCAGATCGATTCCGAGAGGTCATTCCCAACTCATGAATCATCAATCGATATGAATAGTATTTCATGGCACTGACTTTCTTATTCGAATTTCTTATTTTGATGTCAAAATGATATCCATCTTCTCCTTGCAAAAAAAAAAATAAATAAAAAGGATATTGCAATCAAACGTATGAGCGATGAGTTTCTGAGTCTCGCTGAACATCCCCACTTCTGCGATGAAGAATTATATCACAAGAGTTAAATTCTTCGCCAACTTTAACGATAGCCACTTCATCAATTGTTGGTGCATTGTATTGTCTTTCATGTTGGCCGACAGGTGTTTAGTCTGCTCTAACTATGACTTTATATTCATCAGTTGGCATCTTTTGAAGTGCAATTCTATACATTTGAATTGATTCTTTGTGTTGCAAAAATAACGTTTGCATTGCAGCGACGATTTATCGTTTAGTGCCCGTATTGATATGACAACGTTGATCGATTTGTTCATCAGTATTCCCCATGAAATCATTTGAAGACATTTGTGATCTGTGTTTGGCATTGTCATCAGAGATCCTACACGATGGTAAATTTGGCCTTGCATTTTACTTTAAATGTTGACATGTAATTCTCGCGCACGATATTTGTTGTACCGAACGATGTCATTTGGAAACATGAATTGCATTTGCGTATGTTTGCCAAGAAATATTTCGATTGGCTATTGTCACCTGATATCAACGTTGATAATGGTTCCGATGGTGAATGTAATTCTGGCAATTTCATTTTCCCATCCATGCAGCAAATTCCCGGTGTTTCGTTTTTAAATTTGAGGGCACTGCAATACACGCATAATTGTTCTATTTTTCCAATAACCACTCTTGGATTAAGACTATAATCATAATTAGCACCTTAATTGAAAGTACTAAGATTTAATTCAGCGTGCTGTGTTCGTCTGGATCGAGCAGTGCGTACTCTATCGGAATCCAGTCTTGTTTCTCGCTGCTCGAATGATTCAGACAAACGGGTTTCAGCATTGCTTACTCGGCCGGTTTTGATTCTTGGTTTCAGTTGCTCGACTGTTTCAGGTGAACGGTATTGAGCATTGCGTACTCGAGTGGATTGTAGTCTTGCCTTCGTTGCTCAGCTGTTTCGAAAGATCGGGACTACTTTTCCTTTCGTGCTTGAGGTTTAGATTAACCCAAACTTTTTGTTTGTGTGGCATAATTGATTTGACAGCGAAATTATTGCTTTGTGACATCTGTTATTAGCAATGGTATTTCACAATTAACACAACTTGTTAGTTCACAAACAAAATGAAATATTGCTGTTTGTATTTGATTCAATTAATTTACAATATTCCTAACGTTCATAATTTTCACACGTTAGGATCTCCCATCTTTTTAAATGAAAACCTCGCACAATAGGTACGTTCATTGTTGGCAGGAGATTTCCAGTTGTATAGTTCCTCATTAATTTATAAATCGTAAATTCCAGCGGTAAATATGACCATAGCCCATACCTACGTTGTAAAGTGTGCTATTTAATTACTTGAGAAACCATCGATTCATGTAAAATGTATTTACATAACACAAAACAACTCCGAAATTATAAGACTCTATTCAAGAAATACTCTTAGTTGAAAAAAAAAAAACGCGATTTCAATGTCATTTCCGATTCTAAAATACGTCACAAAATTCAAGCTTATTTATACAAATAACAAAAATACTCTTTACACTAAAAATGCAAGAACGTGTTTTCTCTGCTTTACTACAAATGTGTCATTTGTTCAAGGGCGGTAGTCTTGATATCTCCGTTATAAATTTTAGACAAATATTTAAGAAAATAAATTGAATTTAGGGTCCCCAGCCCTAATTGGAATATTGTATAATGGATGTACTAAATTTGAAAAATTTGCTGGCAAATCAGCTACTTCCACACATGCAATAGCTCTGTTTGAAATTATAGTTACAAAGCTCTTAGAAGAAAATATAAAATTAGGGTCACTGGCCCAAACGGAATATTGTAAAATGTTTTTTCTAATTTAGAAACATTTTCGGTAGTGCGCATTTCACTTGACCCAGTTTTATCACAATCGAATGAAAGGTATAGAAATGTATACTATAATTATATAGATAATAGAAGTGTGGAAAACGAATTTAGGCCCCCCCCCCCGCCACAAATGGAATATTGTAGAATTGTTGTATTACTTCAGAAACCTACTTAATATGTCACACACTCAATTTAATGTCACTATTTGTATTTGAATAAAAAGCTATCCATCCATGCATTAGCTCTATTTGAAATTATAGTTTTTTAGATTATATAGAAAAAACGAACATAGGACCCCTGTCTAAAAACGGAGTATTTTAAAATGGTTGTAATCCTTTAAGAAACCTTTGCGGGCGTGCGCACAACATCTCTCTAAAATTTTATCGTATTCTAATAATGTAGAGGAGCGCATACGGAAATTATTTTTATAAAACTCCTAATGTAAGGAGAAAAACACGAATTTGGGGCCAATTGCCAAAAAACTGAATATTTTAGAAGGGTTATAATGGCTTAGAAAAATGCTCTGGCTTATTGACAACAACTCACATGAGTTTTATCGCAATCGCTTGAATGATGTAGGAGCGCATGCGGTTTGAAACTATATTTATATAGCTCATTTTGTAAGAAACAAACATAGGGCCCCTGGCTCAACACTGAAAATTTTAAAACGGTTGTAGTAATTTAAGAAACTTTGTGGGTGATAGAGCAACATCTCACTAACTTTTTATCGCATTCTGAAAAATGGTATAGGAGCGCATAGAAAATTATTTTTTACCAAGCTCACATAAGAAAAAAATATGAATTTGGGTCAACGGCCGAAAACGGAATATTTTAAAGTGTTGTAATGAATGAGTAAAATGGGTATGTTTATAGATAACAACTCTTCAAAGTTTTGTCGCAATCGCATGAATGGTGCAGGAGCGCATACGGTTTGAAATTATATATTTATATATATATATATATATTTATGCAATAAAATAAATGGCGTAGGAGCGCATATGTAAATTATTTTTTACAAAGTTCATATTAGTAAAAATAAGAATTAAGGGCTAACGGCCGAAAACGGAATATTTTTAAAAGTGTTTAAATAACACAGTAAAATAAACTGGGGCATGGACAACAACTCACTAAGTTTTGTAGCAATCGCATGATTGGTGTAGGAGCGCATACGGTTTGAAAATATATTTATATAGCTCTATTTTGGAAAAAAACGAATATAAGGACCCTGGCTCAAAACTGAATACTTTAAAATGGTTGTAATAATTTAGAAACCTTTATGGATATGCTTGCAACATCTCACCAAAGTTTTATCGGAATCGAATAAATGGCGTAGGAGCGCATATGAAAATTATTTTTTACAATGCTCATATAAGAAAAAATACTATTTAAGGGCCAACGGCAAAAATGGAATATTTTTAAAGTGTTTAAATAAAACAGTCAAATGCTACTTGTTATGAAAAAACAACTCCCCAAAGTGTTGTTGCAATCGCATAAATGTTGTAGGAGCACATACGGTTTGAAAATATATTTATATAGCTCATATTAGGAAAATGCAACATAGAGCCCCTGGCTCAAAACTGAATATTTTAAAACGGTTGTAATAATTTTAAACATTTACGGGCATGCTTGCAAAATCTCACCAAAGTTTTATCAGAATCGGATAAATGGCGTAGGAGCGCATGTGGAAAATATTTTTTTACAAAGCTCACAGAAGAAAAAAACGAATTAAGGGCCAACGGCTAGGAACGGAACATTTTATAAGGTTTTTAATGACTCAGTTAAATTTCCATTTATTTGGACAACAACTGACCAAAGTTTTGTCGCAATCACATGAATGGTGTAGGAGCCCATACGAGACATACAGACATACAAGCATTCATTTATATATATATAGATAAATTAATGAAAACTATACAACTGGAACTCTCCTGCCAACAATGAACGTACCTATTGTGCGAGGTTTTCATGTGAAAAGATGAGAGAGCCTAACGTGTGAAAATTATTAACGTTAGGAATATTGTAAATTAATCGATTCAAATTACAAACGGCGATATTTCATTTCGTGTGTGACCTAACAAGTTGTGTTTTTTGAAATACCATTGCGAACAACAGAAATCACATGCATTTGTAATATTCACCACAAAGCTATAATTTCGCTGTCCAATCAATGATGCCACCCAAATGAAAGGCTATTGGTTTTATTTTGCTGTCCAATCAATGATGCCACCCAAATGAAAGGCTATTGGTTTTATTTTGCTGTCCAATCAATGATGCCACCCAAATGAAAGGCTATTGGTTTTATTTTGCTGTCCAATCAATGATGCCACCCAAATGAAAGGCTATTGGTTTTTCTACACCCCAAGCACGAAAGACAAAATCATCACGAGCTTCGGAAACATTCGAACAATCGATGAATCCACAAACTGTCTCACATTTCCAACAAACTTCTGTAACATTAAAGTAACCATCGAGGAATTGATTCAAAACGTATTTCCAAATATTGCACAAAATTACAAAATCATCAGTGGCTCAGTGCACGTGCTATATTAGCAGCCAAAAGCAACGATGTCAATGCCATTAACTTAAGCATTAAAAATGAAATCCCAGGTGAAACGACAACGTATACGTCCATCGACACTGTATTGAATCAAGACGAAGTTGTCAATTATCCAACAGAATTCTTGGCTTCACTTGACTTGCCCGGCATTCCGTCGCGCCTTTTAAAACTGCAAATTGGCGTGCCTATCATTCTTTAATGAAACAAAAATCAGCCACGACTTTACAACGGTAACAAGTTTCAGTGAAAAACAATGAAAAATACCATTGAATCTAATATTTTAAACCACAATTTTAAAGGAGGTGATGTGCTGTTGTCATGCATCCCAATGATTCCAACAGATATGCCATTTGAATTCAACAGTCTGCGTTTTACGGTGCGACACGCTTTTGCAATGACTATCTACAAAGCACAGGGACAATCGTTACAAGTTTGCGGACTAAATTTGGAAAACCCATGTTTCTCCCATGGACAGATGTATGTGGCTTGCTCTCGCGTCAGAAAACCTTCTGATTCATTCCTGTATGTACCAGGCGGAAAAAAATAAAAACTTTGTGTATTTAAAAGCTCTTGAAGAAACATAATTAAAATGCAAACACTTTCTTTCTTTGAGTGGCATTGCAACGCATGCCGGGTACTCGCTAGTATTTTATGAAATAGGAAGTCATTGTTCGTACGGTACAAGCAATGCCTCAAGACCTCTGCTGTAGTTTTGACATACGAAACGCCTCATGGCCTCAGCTGTAGTTATTACAAACGCCTCTCCAGTAATCATAGAGACAAACGATGTATTATCATTATTTTTATTTTTTGTTTGTTTTGCGCCTGAAAGGGTCGATTGCTTGTACGCTAGTTGTAAATATCTCATATGGGCAAAATCACAATTTTAAGATTGGGCCTGAATTTAGAGTTTGCCTTGCCTGTCAACAGTCCCCATGCGCGAAACACATACAGACACACACACACACACACACACCCACCCACCAACCCACACACACACACATACACACACACATCCATCCACACACACACACATCTAAATGAGCGTCTGGGTAATCCTCTCCACTCTCTCATTGCCGTCGGTGTTCGTTCTCGTCCACCCCATCTTACTCTCATCCCACTCCTATGAACAAATCCAAAATCCAGCCCCCCCCCCCTCTAGCTCTCCCTCCCTGTTGCTGTTCCACCAAGTTGACGTTCCTGCCAGTTGTTCTGTAATTGTGAGGCATTGCTTGGAACACGTGCTGACAGCGCGCGCACGCTCACACACACACACACACACACACACTCATACAACGCACAGGCAACAACTCACCGACTGCGGGAAGTTTTGTGGGATATGTCTTTGTCTGTCATCTCGCAACAACACTGTGGACCCGTGCAGCACTGTTTGGGGAGTACTGGTACCGGCACGTTGTTGGGGAATACTGGTACCGGCACGTTGTTGGGGAATACTGGTACCGGCACGTTGCTGGGGAGTACTGGTACCGGCACGTTGTTGGGGAATACTGGTACCGGCACGTTGTTGGGGAGTACTGGTACCGGCACGTTGTTGAGGAGTACTGGTACCGGCACGTTGTTGGGGAGTACTGGTACCGGCACGTTGTTGGGGAATACTGGTACCAGCACGTTGTTGGGGAATACTGGTACCGGAACGTTGTTGGGGAATGCTGGTACCGGCACGTTGCTGGGGAGTACTGGTACCGGCACGTTGTTGGGGAATACTGGTACAGGAACGTTGTTGAGGAGTACTGGTACCGTCACGTTGTAAGGGAGTACTGGTACCGGAACGTTGTTGGTGTGGTACCGGTCCTTTGTTTGGGGAGTGACACAAGGGCATTTTTTGGAAATTCATATTTTTTGGTGTAGATATCTAGATTTGAAGGGATGGGGAACATAGCACTTAACGTATATAAAATGAAAATAGTACGTGTCCATATTCCTAACGGTAAAATACTTGCATGACAAGGTTTTGACTGGAAGATCCCGTTGACCCAAGGAAGCTGTGTTTCTGGATCTTTTCTATACACCGCACTATTTTGTCTCCATGAGAATACATCGCGGGCAGAAACAAAAAACGGTTTAAAGACTGCAGTAAAAGCTTCACCGAAAGCGTTCAACATAAACCCAGACACGTGGGAGGAACAAGCAAAAGATCGAACTTCATGGCGTTCCACTTTTACACAGGCGCCCCGTGCAACATGAAGCTGGCACAACAGCGGCTGCTGAGCGCAAGAAACATGCCAGGAAGTCCCAGTCTGACTCTGCTCACGGAGATGCACCATCATTCCCCTGCACCTACTGCACAAGAGAATTCCGTGCCAGAATCGGCCTCATGAGCCATCTGCGCACCCACAGACAGAACCAGCACAAACTCTGATGATTGAAGTGGTCATGGTCGACTCCCGACTGAAGAACATCCATTCTCCGCAACCCCCATAACTGATTGGACTAGTCTGGCACCCCGACCTAGTCTGGCACCCCGACCTAGTCTGGCACCCCGACCTAGTCTGGCACCCCGACCTAGTCTGGCACCCCGAGTCTGGCACCCCGACCTAGTCTGGCACCCCGACCTAGTCTGAACACAGCTTGATGTTACAGAGCTCGACTCGATAAACAAAAGGACAATTAATGCATTTATTTTTCGCAACACATCACAAAAACTCAAGATTTTTAACAGAGTCTGGCACCCCGACCTAGTCTGGCACCCCGACAAAAGTAGCGAGCAATGCATGTAAAGAGAAATGAAAATAATGAATTGTTTAATTAATTTATTCAATCGCAAAGAGAAATGAGGAACTTAAACAATAAACGTGCGAATTATTAAATAAAGAAAAAAAAATATACCGGAGAGATTAAGAGATGTTGAGAACTGTTTCGACATTTATTATGGTAAATTAGAAATTAACGTCTCCTCTATTCTTACAATCCTTTTCTTCGCACCCCTGAAATGCCTCATCACGCCCCTTTTAATGGGCACGAGCATTCTAGGTTGGGAAACCCTCAACTGCAGGGTCCTAGAGATACACCACTTTCCAATGCACGGGGGCCGTCCATAAAGTACGTCACACTGCAGAAGGGGGGGGGGCGGAAGGGGCCTGTAAGAAAGTGTGACAGTTTGGGACAGGGGGAAAGGGGGGGGGGAGGCCAGAAGGGGGGGGGGGGCGGAAGGGGCCTGTAAGAAAGTGTGACAGTTTGTGACAGGGGGAAAGGGGGGGGTCAGGCCATGTGTGACGTCCCACGTTTATTTTTTTTAAATTTTATTTCTAATTTACTTTTAAATTTTTTAGTAGAATTTAATAGCTTTAAAAATAATTTTCAAATATTTTGTGAAACATTTGAATTAGCTTTATGTCGAAATAGCATGAAATGCGTATCTCCTGAATGTGTTGTTCACGATTCCTGTCGCTGGGCGCGCTAGTAACTATTCTACTATTAAAGCCATTTTAATAATGTGATAGTTCTTTTAATTGGAAATTTTATATATTTATACAGTTTAATAGTGAAGAGTGTTTTAGATTAAATTTTAATTACGTGTTAATTTTAAAAAAATGGTTCGAAAGTGTGACGTACTTGGGGGGGGGGGGGAGTTCCGGGATTTGTGACAGTTTTTGACGGGGGGGGGGGGGGGTTAAAAGGGTCAAAAATAGGGTGAAGTACTTTATAGACTGCCCCCCACGCAGTGAAGGCATTTTTATTGAGTTTACATTAAACAATTTCCCCAACGCATCAAAATAAACAGCACGTGACCGCAGATTATTGGACAGTTTAACTAATGTTGAGAACGAAGCCCATGACGTCTTTTGCGTGTTTATTATCGTTGCAGTGAATTAGGGTTTAGGTTAGGTTGAGGGATCGATTTAGGGTTCAGGTTATGAATAGGGATCGATTTAGTTTAGGCTTAGTGACAGCATTAACTGGTTGTATCAAACAAGGTGGCGGCCATTGCGGTCTTTGTTCTCAACATTTACCGACAGTTTCATGGCTGCTGACTTGCGGGCCTTTTATCATCACTAGCTCAACAGGATCAGCGGTTCTCAACATTCTGCTCGTGCGTTTGGGGGGGGGGGGGTGTTATTTCTGGTGGTCCCCACCTTTCTTTTTTTTTTTTAACATTCTGCTCGTGCGTTTGGGGGGGGGGGGCTGTAATTCTGGCTGTCACCAACTTTCTCTTATTTTTTTAGTACCACGTGGAAACGGGACTGTGTGTCTCCTACCTCTCCCCCCTCACCTCCCCTTCCTCTCTGTGTCGCATGTGCCGTGGGATCTGCATGACATTTTGTTAGGAAGCGCATTAGCTGTAATTGACCGGAGCTCTCTGCTTTGTTTGGCCCTGGAGGGGGGGTGCTGCCGTGGAGTTTAACCGCTAAAGTGTGTGGGGGTAAATGGTATCTTCTAGTTAAATTTAACCGATTACATTTTTTAACCTAAAGCGGCGCTATATCTAGCACGGGAACGAAAAGTGCGACTAACCAATCACAGAGCTGAGGTCTTACAACTGGCAAAGTGAAAGTGGGCCGGAAATTGGCGTCATTGACATGCTGATTGTTGTTGTCGTAGATCAGGTTTGTGCCAGTGGGCATTTTCCCCTGCATCAGCTGGGTGACCAGTGGCACGCAGACCACAAAATTTTCCCAGCTCCAACAGTCAGAAGGAATACATCAAATTTGTCTACTATGAGATTCCAAAGAAGGAATACATCAAATTTGTGTACTATGAGATGTCCACAGAAAGAATACATCAAATTTGTGTACTATGAGATGTCCACAGAAGGAATACATCAAATTTGTGTACTATGAGATGTCCACAGAAGAAATACATCAAATTTGTGTACTATGAGATGTCCACAGAAGGAATACATCAAATTTGTGTACTATGAGATGTCCACAGAGGGAATACATAAAATGTGTGTACTTTGAGATGTCCACAAAAAGAATACATCAAATTTGTGTACTATGAGAAGTCCACAGAAAGAATACATCAAATTTGTGTACTGTGAGATGTCCACAGAAAGAATACATCAAATTTGTGTACTATGAGATGTCCACAGAATTAATACATCAAATTTGTGTACTATGAGATGTCCACAGAAGGAATACATCAAATTTGTGTACTATGAGATGTCCACAGAAGGAATACATCACATTTGTGTACAATGAGATGTCCACAGAAGGAATACATCAAATTTGTGTACTATGAGATGTCCACAGAAGGAATACATCAAATTTGTGTACTATGAGATGTCCACAGAGGGAATACATAAAATGTGTGTACTTTGAGATGTCCACAAAAAGAATACATCAAATTTGTGTACTATGAGAAGTCCACAGAAAGAATACATCAAATTTGTGTACTATGAGATGTCCACAGAGGGAATACATAAAATGTGTGTACTTTGAGATGTCCACAAAAAGAATACATCAAATTTGTGTACTATGAGAAGTCCACAGAAAGAATACATCAAATTTGTGTACTGTGAGATGTCCACAGAAAGAATACATCAAATTTGTGTACTATGAGATGTCCACAGAATTAATACATCAAATTTGTGTACTATGAGATGTCCACAGAAGGAATACATCAAATTTGTGTACTATGAGATGTCCACAGAAGGAATACATCAAATTTGTGTACTATGAGATGTCCACAGAAGGAATACATCAAATTTGTGTACTATGAGATGTCCACAGAAGGAATACATCAAATTTGTGTACTATGAGATGTCCACAGAAGGAATACATCAAATTTGTTTACTATGAGATGTCCACAGAGGAATACATCAAATTTGTGTACTATGAGATGTCCACAGAAGGAATACATCAAATTAGGGTAAATGTTGAGAACAAGGCCCGCGATAGCCGCCATCTTGTTTGACACAACCTATTAATTTTGTCACTAAACCTAAACTAAATCAATCCCTATGCCTAACCTGAACCCTAAGTGGATCCCTCAACTTAACCTAAACCCTAATTCGCTGCAATATAATAGACACGCAAATCACGTCATGGGCTTTGTTCTCAACATTAGCCAAAATGTGTGTACTATGAGATGTCGACTGCTGAGAGGCTAACCCCCAGCGTAGTTTTGTTACTGCACTGTGCAGAAAGAAGAATTGTTTAACTCTTGGTCTTGTCAACGAACGTCACACTATCTAGGATATCTGGTGACAACATGCCAGGGTGGCGGCCGAATTTGGAAAAGGTGGTGGACCAATTTAGATAGGTTGGGCCAAATCAATCGATTGGGAGAGGGGAACATTAAGACGAGCTTGTGGCAATGTTCCCTTTAAGCTGCGCGGCCGCGCAGGTATCTCACAGACGCCGCGCAGCAGTTTTTGAGTATCCGCGCAGCAAATTTCCATGCAAGTGTGTGTGTTGTGTTTGTGGGCTATACCATTTTGCACACCAAAAAATTGATGCTGTAAAACTTTGCACACAATTGTATGATTTTGCACACGAATCAGTAAACCTTAGAGGCAATATTGTCAAACATGGTCGGGATCTCTCTGGATATCGGAAAATGGGATGCCGTCGGCCAGCAGCATCCGATTGAAATCCCTCTGGAATCGTGATACCATCGGGGGAAGAAATGCTTACACAAGTTATTTTAAATGTGTTTTTATAGTAGACAAATTATTTAATTGTTTTACTTAATTGGTGCTTGTATTTTACTTGGCGCTTAATTTCAATGTTCATTAAAAGGTTGTAGAAGTTATTATTTTTTGTTTTCCCGAATCCAGTCCCGTTTGCCGGTGTGATCCTGATCCCGGTTTTATCATAATCCTCAAGTGATCCCGTTTCCAGGGGGGGGGATCCCGATCCCAGTGGGATCAAAGTCCCCGTGGAATTCCAAAACTGGTGGGATCTTGTTTCCCGGTGTCATCCCGATTCCCATAGAAATTCAATCGCGGTGGGTTCCCGATCCCTGCGTGCTCCCGTTTCCTGGTAGGGTCCATTGATCCCGTTACTTGATGGGGTCGCGTTACCGGTGGGTTCCAGATTACTCGTCCCCCTTTTGGATCTTGTTCCTCGTTAGGATTTTTTCACGGTATGATTATGTAGGGCACGTTTAGAGAAAATCCCCAGGAAAGTATGAATAGAACTAAACTGACATTTCAATAAGCTTTTAGACACTGTGATATATCCCAGTAGAACAATATAGAACTTTGTGGAACATTCTAGATTGAAATTTATAAGATCCTCGAAACGTGAACGAAATATTTTGAAAGTAATGATTTTTAGAATACGAACAATTATACAACTAAATGAACTACTTTAACTATAGTACATTTAAGTTTGAAAGAGAGACTCCAGCCGGGGCCCATTCCATACTTGTAGCGAATCAGTTTTGCTTGAGATGAGGGGCCCGAAAAAAATCATTCATTTCAATTAAAGAGTTGAAATTTTAAATTGATCCAATTAAAATCTATTAAATAATGCCATAGATATAGCTTTTTAATGTTATCGAGCTTTATGGAAGATTCTCGATTGGATATTCTTAGCTTTAAATCCACCGATATATCAACACGTATAATGAACTGTATTGCTTCCACGCTAGGCGTAGCTCCATCCAATCACACATAACCTAACAACTGTTCCATCAATACATTTTTGATATGTATACGAAAATCAAAATCGAAACCTCACAACTCCTCTGCATTCGATTAAATCAAATCAAGTTGCGTTCCAAAGAGTAAATTCATTTACGTGATGCAATTGTGAATGATTGCAATGTGAATCCAAATGATTTGGGGAAAATGGTTATACTACCTGCGACATTTACTGGAAGTCCACGACACATGCATTAATACGCATAATTTGCAATGACATACTTTCGCGTATATGGTGATCATATTTTTTAATAGATCTTAAATCTTCGATATATTTTATTGTCAAGTATCATGTTTTTGGATTGACACGCTGTTAGATGTATTCCGTTGAATGGCAATAAAGAGGATTGCCACATGCACACATTTTAATTTGCTTGATCGAAAAACCAGATCAAATTGCTTAAGTCATTTCTGCAGAAATACTGATGCCAACTTTGATCAATACTTATTAGAAATCGTCACCAAAACATGATTCACGCCCATGAGGCTTACTCAACAAAAATTCACCATGCATGTCTGATGGGAAATGCACAAAACGATACCCACGAGATTTAATTGCGGAGACTATCACTGGCCGTGATGGCTAATCACTTTATAGTTGACGATCCCATGAAGATGGTGGCAGATCAATCACTTTTAAGCTAAGAAACAATGATGTTGAAGTCGATAATCTTTGGGTTGTACCGTATTCACTGTTACTCTTAAAAACGTTCAAAGCACACATCAATGTTGAGTATTGTGATTCGGTGAAATCGATCAAATACATTTGAAAAATATGTTAGGAAAGGAAGCGATATGATTTTGAGGTGGAAAAAAAAGTAACTGGATCAATCTATGAAATCTACCAATATCAACTTGGACGCTACATTAATAGCAATGAATCAGTATGGCACATTTTATCAATTCCAATCCATGAGCGTTATCCAACAGTTGTTCATTTGGCAGAGCACCTCAAAAACGGACAGCGAGTGTACTTTACAACAGAAAATGCACGTGTAAGAGCAGTGTCACCTCCGTCAACAACGTTAACTGCGTTTTTCTCCTTGTGCGGAATGATATTTTAGCAAGGACGCTACTTTACTCTGAATCGCCAACATATTACACATGGAATGCATCAGCGAAAAGTTTTCAACGTCGCAAACAGGGTAAAGCATTTGAAGAACACCAACATTTATATTCGGCCCACGCATTAGGCCGTCTGTACACTGTTCACCCAAATAATGCACAATAATTTTATTTGCGATTATTGTTAATCAACGTAGGTGGACATCCTTTCAATAACTGATAACAGTAAACGGTCAAGAATGTGCCATTTATCGTGAAGCTTGCCAAGAATTAAAAATTTTGGGAAACGATGCTCATTGGGACACTTCGCTCTCTGATGCATCGAATATTGCTCAACCACAGCAAATACGCACTTTGTTTGCAATCATATAGACAACTTGATTTTCATGCAATCGAAAAGATCTTTGGGAGAAATACAAAGACAACATGAGTGAAAACATCCTACATCGTTTACGTGCAAAGATCAAAATCCGGACATTAAATGTACACCAAACGTGTATAATGAGGCAATGGTCTCGATTGAGGACATATGAAACGACCTCTCCGAACCGATCTGCAAACAAACTTTTCCATCGTGATTTTCAACGAGAAACGCACTTTGATATCAAAGAATTAGGTACATTTGTTCGAAATTCGTTTCATTGCAGCTACTATTTTGAATGGAAAATTTAAATGAGGTGATGTACTGTTGCCACGAATCCCAATGATTCCAACAGATATGCCATTAGAATTCAAACGCCTGCAGTTTCCGGTGCGACACGCGTTTGCAATTACTATCTACAAAGCACTTGGACAATGGCTACAAGTTTGTGGACTAAATTTTAAAAACCCATGCTTCTCCCATGGACAGATGTATGTGGCCTGCTCTTGCGTCGGAAAACGTTATGATTTATTCGTGTATATACTAGACGGAAAAATAAAAACCAAAACTAAGCCCATCGGTGAATGCTCCTTCTACTTCCATGCGCCCACGTTCTGGAACCAGCTCCCCTTCCACATCTGTCATTGTGAAACCTCGTCCACTTTCAAAAAGTCCCTTAAAACCCATCTGTTTAGGTCCGTCTATGATTTGTGATGCACCCTCCTTGCCCTGCCTCATTTTCTTCCTGTTGTATAGGCCAAAACCTGCCAAAGTGTACTTATTTTAATAGCTATTTTAATGTTTAAGCTACTTTATTATTTTATTTTTCACATTGTAGTTACTATTCTAGTGTCTCTGGTTTTTTCCTTTTTATTTTACCTTAGCAGTTTATATTTTACATATTTTTAATAATTGTAAAGCGCTTAGAGCTGTAAGGTAAGCGCTATAAAAATGCCTAAATAAATAAATAAATAAATTTAAAAGCTCTTGAAGAAACGTAATTAAAATGCTAACACTTTCTTTCTTTGAGTGACATTGCAACGCATGCCGGGTACTCGCTAGTGTTTGTATATAAAGAGGAGTTAAAGAAATTTTCGATACATTTATTATTAATTGATTATAGTTAAGTCATGTAAGAAACTCAAAGTGTAAATGAATGGCTACATTGTTTTGTAGCATACGATGCATTTTTTGTTGTTTTTAAAATTCAGCAGTTTGGCATTAAAAAAAATGTGAACATGAGAAGCCAGGATATATTTACTAGCATGTATTTATATCTTGACCTTTTGTCTCTTGGTCGGTTTACAGTGCTTCTTTTTTCCCTTTTTAGCTTCTTCTTCTTCTATATCTTAAGGGCCCACGATTAATTTATTGATCATTTTGGCTCCTATGCATGTAGATGGGATTTGCAATGTTTCTGTTACTGGTGGTGATGAGGAAATTATGCACTAGGGGTTTGAAGGCTTGAGGCAATAGACACAAATGTGTCTAGTGTTGTCGCCTCAACTGTTCCTTTTGAAAGATGGTTCCAGTCCCTGATTGTCTTGGGCAGGAATGAGCAGCTCCTATACTGGCTTCTTGCTGGTATGAGCCTGAATTGCCTGTCATGGCCTCGTCGCTGTCTATGGGGATCCAAGGATCCAAGGAGCAACCACTCACCTGCGAGCGAAGAGTTGGAAATTTTTTTTATGCGAGCTTTACTTGAAGAAAAAAAAACGCGCGTACATCATCAGCAGGGATCCCACAACTGTACAGAAAGGTTGATATTAAACTACAGAACGTCATTTTGATCCCTTTCATAAAAATAAAATTGAAATACATTTTAAAAGGTAAAATCTACATATTTCTATGATTTTTCCCTACACTAAAATTTATCACAAGAAAATTCCTTCATTAAAAATTATTTCATTTCGGATCTAGAATAAAATAAGAGATACATATTTTTCGGATCTGTAAATGTGTTCAGGCACTCCTCTTTCTGCCCTGGGATAGTTCCATTGTGTTCAGGCACTCCTCTTTCTGCCCTGGGTTAGTTCCATTGTGTGCAGGCACTCCTCTTTCTGCCCTGGGTTAGTTCCATTGTGTTCAGGCACTCCTCTTTCTGCCCTGGGATAGTTCCATTGTGTGCAGGCACTCCTCTTTCTGCCCTGGGTTATTTCCATTGCGTACAGGCACTCCTCTTTCTGCCCTGGGATAGTTCCATTGTGTGCAGGCACTCCTCTTTCTGCCCTGGGTTAGTTCCATTGCGTAAAGACACTCCTCTTTCTGCCCTGGGTTAGTTCCATTGCGTTCAGGCACTCCTCTTTCTGCCCTGGGATAGTTCCATTGCGTTCAGACACTCCTCTTTCTGCCCTGGGATAGTTCCATTGTATTCTTGATCTATCAAAGCCTCTGGGAATACCTCATCACAGTAGAACTCATTAAATGAGGAGGAAGAGGATTACACACTCAGACACATAAGCGTATAACTAAAATATGTCAAGAAGAGAAAACTCCAGCAAAATGAGCAACGGCTCCTGTAATACCAACATACAAAAAGGGGATTCTGAACTTCACTGCAAAAACAACAGAGGAATTATACAACTGTTAATTTCACCCTTAGTGATTAAAAAAGTTGAACTATATTGATGAAGAATATACATACAAGAAACAAATAAAACTAATTTTCAGGAGATTTCCAAAAGTAAAATCTAAAGTTATAAATAGATTTTGCCTTAAACTTTCGGTTCAGCAAGAATTAGTCACGGTAGTTAGTACGATGTGACCATCTTGACATGGCATAAATCAATGAAAAACACAAAACAAACTACTTTGTATTTTAAGGAACGCACATTGATGACAATGTTATTTACATCACCAGAATAGATCAACCAACATTATTTAAAATTTAAAAAAAACTGCATAAACAAATGTGTTGCATTTTTGAACAACTCCAGAGTTTGAATCGTGAAATGGAGGACGACAAAAATATTTTGCCTCTCATGGCAGCACTAATAGTAGCCACGCCACTAGGCAGTGTATCTGTACCAAAATCGACGATCATTTTCATCCAGGAGTAGGGCGGAAATCGATGGCGCCGCTGAATCTTGATCGGTTGGGGGGGGGTGGCTCCCAGAAAATGTTTGATTATTTCAAAATCAAGAAGTGTAATTTTGAGTTTACTTGATTTCGATGTTTCTATTCTACCTTTTGAACATTTTTTTAAATTTTGTGGGAGACAATATTAAGCCCAGTGCCAAAAATAAACCAAATTCACTCCGTTTGTGACACGCCCCAGGGTAATCATTAAGGATAGGCTTATAATCAACCCCATAGTGTGCCATTGTTCAGCGTGATGGAAGTGGTGCATAATTAAGGGTGCTAAAGACAGTCGTACAAACTCAAAATGCAAGGGTGCATTATTTTGACACACACTTGAATTTGTTGTTTCTTTCAGACAATTTTGAGGTGACATTTCAAACGTTCGGGAGGGAAATGGCAAAATTAGCCATAATACTGACCAAAGACATCTTAATTTCTTAACAGTGGGACGTTAAGTATACTCACTCTAGTTAGGTCACCCTTAAGGGTACGAGTTTGCCCTAGATAATTCTCGCCCTTGTAATCATTATAGGCCCCAGAAATTTTTTGATTATTTTAAAATACAAGAATGCATTTTTCACATATATGAATTTAGTTGTGCAAAATTCCACATTTAATTGGAGATCAATTAAAGATATCCTAGTTTAAAAGTATAGGAGCCCTTAACCTTAGAACCATCGTGTACGACTGAAGGGAGCCTCGATTATTTTAGGGGCTTAAAGATGTGATGAGGATATTTTCTTACTTATCATCTTTCCATGCAGGATTGTCAAGATGGAAATAGCATTACCTGCTTGTATTATACGAAAAAAATATTAAAATAATTATTAAACTAAAAATACAAATGTGAATTTTATTTTTTATTATTTTTTTTTAGGGATAACTACTTTATTGATAATGAATTTTCAAAAATATAAATTTAATTAAAAAGGTTTCCATCACTAAAAACTCTGAAAACATCATTTTATATGTTGACTGCAAATGGGGAAAAGAAAACTTACTTTTAATGATACTGCTTAGACTAAATTTTTCTAAATAGGTCCTAATTTTTTTTTGAAAACTGGTCATTTTTATACATTGCATGTAAGCGGCATTTCTATTTTAAGAAGACATTGAGTTGTGTACATAAGACATTATATTTATTAATGCTTGATTTTGTATGAGGGAAATTCACATGCTTATAAAGTGTCAAATTTCCCAATATTCAGTAGATTAACATTTTTATATGAAATGTCAAACTACTATAACTTTCTTAAATAGCCTCATCGCCATACATGTACTTTAAAATATGTTTATCTAAATCCACAGAATCTATTTTAAATTGACGAATTAGAAATAAGAATTTTTTTTTAAAACGTACCAAAAATTTAAAAAAAAAAAATGGAATTTGCATGATAATCGAAATGCTATTTCAAAAAAAAAAAAAATAATTATTAACTTTATACTGTATTCTCATCTAAAATAAAAAAAATTGAAAAATTAAAAAAAAGAATTTTTTTTAAAAAAGAAAAAAAAATTTAAAAAAAAAAAAATGGAATTTGCATGATAATCGAAATGCTATTTCAAAAAAAAAAAAGATAATTCTTAGCTTTCTACTGTATTCTCATCTAAAATAAAATTGATGATATAAAAAAGAATGATGGCACTGCCAAAGGATGGGGCACGTTGTTTGTTATTCTGAGGTTAAAAAGAGAAAAGCCGGTTGTAAGTTAATAATAATAAATAGAGGCTAACATCTAAATATTTAAAAAAACAATTATAAAAAAAAAAGATCTGTTATTCAGGAAACTTTGTAACAAAAGTAGCACAGTTAAAGAAAACAAAACACTTGATTTAATTGTAATCTATGAAAGTGCGCTATTTCTTTGCGCCCTTTAAATTCTAAGTTAGACAAAAAAGCATGATGCCTAATTGTTGAGCCACCCTCTTACGATGAACTCTAATGTGAAAGCTTATTGCACATGTTTAATTCTGGACAAACCATTATTAAAATTGTAGACCTTTAAAGGCAGCTTTGTAGCGAGGGGGTTGCGGAACGCACCGTGTGACATCATTTTAGGGGTGACACCAGACTGAAAAATTGCATACTTTACAGAGCTCAGTCTGCTCGGTCTGACCGAGATTCATAACAGGATAACCGATCACACGTACAATTTTCACAAATGAAACCAATCCAAATACGGGCTTTATTAAAATATTAAGGTTGATGTGTCGGAAATGAGAGGACCCTTTTAGGTCAGGAAAACACAGTCTTTATTTTATTTATTTATTTATTTAGGCATTTTTATATAGCGCTTACCTTAAAGCTCTAAGCGCTTTACAATTATTAAAAACATGTAAACTAAGTAAAATAAAAATGAGACACTAGGATAGTAACTACTATACTATAGAAACAATTAAAATGGCTATAAAACGAGGACACTTTGGCACGTTTTGGCCTATACTTCAGGATCAACCCGAGACAGAAAATGAGGCAGGGCAAGGAGGGTGCATCACGGCGATTAAAGTGTTCTGTAACTTCCGTAAGAGACTGGATGCTATATTTATCTGAATTCAGAGCAATAAGGCTTTCCATTGATACCAAATACGGTGTGGTCGGGCTCTTCTAAGTCTAAGTGTAAGGATAAGAAAAATTAAAAACATTTAAAATGAATTTTTATCTATTTATAGGATTAAAAATATATTATTTGACACAATTTTCAATCTTTCAACGATTAATTCTTATTTATTTAAATTTAAATAAAAAAATTTTTTCTGAAGATATATTATAGTATTATATATCGAAAACCAGAAATACTCAAAAATGAATATTTTCGCAGATTCGTCACTAGTATCGCCGCATAACATTTGAGCACGATTGTCATATTTCGACTGCTAGATTATAGCAGCTACCCATCAGTGTTGCATTTTGGACAGTGCTCTGGCTGTTGTTTTTGAACTGTCGTCAGTAATTATTGCACACTGTGTGGCATGATATAATAATCTTGAATAATAAAAATGCTTTAATTTTGTCGTTTTCAAGCAACAAAAAAAAAACGCAGCAACAAAATTATTTTCGTGGCTACTTCATAACTGTAGAGAATATGTGTTTTCTGATGGTCTTGGGCGACCCCTTGGAAAGGGTCGTGAGACCCCGAAAGGGGTCGCGACCCATGGGTTGAGAACTGGTGATCTAAGTTCTAGTTTCCTATGAATAATGGCTTCCCGTATAGCCTATGTGTCATCATAAAGGTTGCTTTGCTATAGAGACCGACCGAAAGTGATTTTCTGATTCCGCCGAAGCCGACAATAGGCCAAAAGTTTAAAAATGACTTTCGGCCAAAACCGAAAAAGGCCGAAAGTTTAAAAATGACTTTCAGCCGAAACCAAAAAAGGCCGAAAGTTAAAAATGAATTTCGGCCGACGCCGAAACCGGAGCCGAAAATGAAATATTAAGATATTTTGAAATTCGTTCCCGCATACATTCTGCATACATCGAAAATGATTGGGGAATGTATCAATATTTACATTCTTTAAAAAAAAGAGAAAATTGTGAATATTAATAAATAAACATCTAATATAGGGGTCTCAAACTCACGGCCTGTGAGCCATATGTGAACCGCAAGACGATATTTTGCGGCCCGCTACATGACAGAAAAGTTTAGTGTTAGATCTAATGCGCAGGCGCTTTTCCTCCATTCTCATATCTATAACGTGACGTTTTCAGTCCAATCTCACCGACTAGTCTTATTCTGATTTTTAAAATGTTTTTATAAATTGTTGCAGGATGATTTTAATGTTAAGAATAGTTTTAAACTCGGAATTATAATTTTTATTTCATAGCTTTTTATGAGACAAACATTGCAAAGAGTGCGGCTTTGAGATACGTTTTTAAAAGTAAGTTGGCGGGTATTGCACAACCATAATTGTGTAAATCGTAGCAATCTGATACATTATCAAAGGATCCATATTAAAATTGCCGCTAGTGTTTACGAGTGAGGTAAATTCCGAGCCTGTCAGCTTGATCACTTTCTAAATCTTCTTCATATGCCTTTGTACCCAGTTTTCAAAATACACACAGCCACTTTTCAGCTTTTGCTGATCCTTTCTCCTTTAATGTGCAAGATGCCCCGCGCGGGGAGCTGAATGAAAATACAGACAAGCATGGACATTTTATTGCATTTCCCTCCACCTTCTCTGAAATTTTTAGGTTGTTCAAGCATAACCTATCTGTGTGAATAGCTCTTTTCCGCTGTGCACTTTAACAATTCAAAGTTCGGGGCCAAACTTACTGATGAGGATCTTCAAGCTATAATGAGAGTCTTAGTTGCTTTCTCACTCAAGCCAAATTTTCTCAGTTGTGTAAAAAGAAGCACTGCCAGGTCTGTGGCAACAGTGAGTAGGTGGAAGAAAGTGAATCCTTGTTCTTGAGAACACTTAATGTTTTTTATTGTTATTTATAAATGTTGAGCAGATTGTAAGAGTTGTAATCGCTTTTTTGTGGAATACTTCATGCGGCCCAGCCTCACTCAGACACTAGTACCTCCTGCGCCCCTCCCCCCCCCCCCCCGATTTGAGTTTGAGACCCTTGATCTAATGAATACTTTGGATTTTAATATTTCAATATAAAAGTAATTTAAATTGTTTTTACAATTTTTTAAACATTAGTATGGTAGGAGAAAATTAGGCAAAAATGGGAAAGAAGGGGGGGGGAATTATTGCAAAATAGATTCTTGAGCGCCTTTGCATAATATAATTACAACATAGTACATACACCTAAAAAATTATTGTGGCTCTAATAGAGCCGATTGCCACCTAAATATATGTTATTGAGACTATAAAAATATCACCACAATGTTTCGCTGTTTTCGTATACTAATGCTTTGTAATTTCGTGAATAGCTGGCAAGGTATCACTGTATTAATATTGGACCTAGTAACAACGCACTAGTCTTTCCTAGCTGGTGACGTAATTATTTCGTTCGGAGACTAGCCTCACTCAACCCCATTGGTGGTGAAAATTATTTTTTTTTAACTGGGTCTCTTAAAATTGTTTTTCTGATCATGGTTATAAAAGATCACTTAATTTGTTCTCAAAAGGTCGCTTTATTTATTTTTAAAGATCGTTTAGTTTGTTCTTAAAGACTACTTAGTTTGTTCTTAAAGATCGGTTAGTTTGTTCATAAAGATAATCTGGTTTGTTGTTAAAGATAGTTTAGTTTGTTGTTATAGATCGGTTAGTTTGTTCTTAAAGATAATCTGGTTTGTTGTCAAAGATAGTTTAGTTTGTTCTAAAATATCGCTTAGTTTATTTTTAAAGATCGTTCAGTTTTTTGAAAATGATCGCTTTATTTGTTCTTAAAGATCAGTTAGTTTGTTCATAAAGATCGCCTGGTTTGTTGTTAAAGATCGTTTAGTTTGTTGTTAATGATCGTTTAGTTTGTTCTTAAAGATCGCTAAGTTTGTTGTTAAAGGTCGTTCAGTTTTTTGTTAATGATCGCTTTATTTGTTCTTAACGATTGATTAGTTCATTCAAAAAGATCGCTTAGTTTGTTGTTAAAGATCGCTTAGTTTTTTGTTAAAGATTGTTTAGTTTGTTCTTAAAGATCGCATAGTTTGTTCTTTAAGATAACTGATTTTGTTCCTTAAGATCAATTAGTTTGTTCTTAAAGATCTTTTAGTTTGTTCCTAAAGAATATTTAGTTGTCTGTCAAAGATCGCTTAGTTTTTTCGTATAAATCATTTTTTGCTAATAAAGATCATCTGTTTTGTTCTTAAAGATCATTTAGTTCGTTCTTAAAAATCGTTTATTTTTTTTTAAAGATCGTTTAGTCTGTTTTAAAGATCGTTTAGATTGTTCTTAAATGTCGTTTAGTTTATTGTTAAATATCGTTTAGTTTGTTTTCAAAGATCACTTAATTTGTTCTTAAAGATCGCTTTATTTGTTCTTAAATGAAAATGTCGCTTAGTTTGTCGTTAAATATCGCTTTCGCTGACTATTAGATGACCGAAAACCTAAGCCACTTTCGGCCAGATGGCCAAAAGTCTAAGTCGATTTCGGCCGAAACCGAAAAAAACCGAAGCTTGGCCGAAAGTTATAAAATGGCCAGATTCGGCGTCGAAACCGAAGCCGAAGCCAAAATTCGGTCGGTCTCCACTTTGCTTTGTAACTCAATTGTATAAACTCAGTCCTTTCACACTTAACTTAAATCAGTCACTCGTGCTGATTGTCTGACTTGAACGTTTGACTTGAACCTCTGACTTGAACATCTGACTCGATCATCTGACTTGATCATCTGACTTGATCATCTGACTTGAACATCTGACTTGATAATCTGACTTGAACATCTGACTTGAACATCTGACTTGATAATCTGACTTGAACATCTGACTTGAACATCTGACTTGAACATCTGACTTGAACATCTGACTTGAACATCTGACTTGAACATCTGACTTGAACATCTGACTTGAACATCTAACTTGAACATCTGACTTGAACATCTGACCTGAATATCTGACCTGAACATCTGACTTGAACATCTGACTTGAACATCTGACTTGAATATCTCACCTGAACATCTGACTTGAACATCTGACCTGAACATCTGACTTGAAGTATATGGAGGAGGGCTCCTCCGATTCCTCACTCCGTGGCTCTTCAGGGAGATCACGTAAGTGGGCTGACAGAGCGGCAAACTATGAGCAGCTCTGATGATCTGGTTAGATCTTGCACAACTGTGAGATCACTTCAACGTAGAAGTGAGTCTCTGGTCCTATCCTTCGTGGCTCTTGGGGCGTTCACGCAAGGGGACGAACAGCAATGCGATGCTATAGAATTACTTCAAATGTGGAAGTGGATTTCTTAAATCTTTACCTCATGGCTTTTCAGCGCGATCACGCAGGTAGATGACACCAAAGTTTCCTGAATAACAGAGGTTTACACATTTTTAAGCCAATATTTATTAAATTCCTACAAGCCTTTATCTGTTTGTACTAGAATAATAAGCGCAATGTCCCATCTGTCTGGAAGGATTTTTTTTTTTTAAAACATATTTTTTTAATTTGAGAATCTAATAGAAAGCTAAAATAAAGAAGATGAACTATCATTTCAATTATCATGCACATTCCATTATCTTGTTGGAACTTGATTTAGAAAGAAATTCGTATTCCTAATTTGTCAATTTAAAATAAATTTTGTTGATTTTGAAAAAAAAAATTTTTTTCAAAGTCGCAAGTTGCATTTTATCTGAAAAAGTTATAGTTGTTTGAAATTAAAAGAAAAATTCAGCTAGTTGAATATTGGGAAATTTCTACTATTTTGTAAAGAACTCATGTTTTCTTTCCTTAATAATACCGTTTATATACGATTTATAAAAATGACCCGTTATGTTTGCCACAAAAATGCACAGACCTTTCTACTAAACAGTTATGTTTTCTTTTGACTTTGGTAAAACTTGGAAATATTTAGCAAAGGTAATTATTCCACGAAAGTTGATTTTTATAAGTATTTTATTTTTCATTTGCAGTTAACATTTTACATGATGCTAGCAGTGCTTTTTTCTGATGTAAACCTCCCCCCCTCCTTTTTTATCCTCATTTTAACTATGTAGATAACCCACAGAGAGCTTTAAACAAAAGGAAAGCCTATTACTATTTAGCAATATAAGAAATATATTTGCGTAACACATCTACATCAAGAAGAGTTATCACTCGACTTTGTGACGCCCCTTTTGCCACAATTTGTTTTTGTCCTCCCCTAACTTGCATTGAAAGATGTAAAGTAAGAAAATATCCCCATCACATCTTTAAGCCCCTAACTATCCGAGCCCCACTGCAGCCATGGGGGTTGGTAGACTCACATGGTGTTTCTAAGGTTAAGTGACACTTACATTTTTTAAAAACTAGCATCTCTTCAGTTGCTCTCCAGCTGTGGAATGTTGCAAAACTAAATTTAACTATTGGCTAAAATGCATTCCTTTATTTTGGCTTTATAGAAAAATTTCTTTGGACTATAAAGATTCAATGGACGATATTAAGATGGGGAAAATACATGCCCTCAAGGGCGCCAGAAATGGAATGAGTTGTCGTTGATCATTATTATGGCCATTTTGGCGCTTCCAAAATGAAAGTTTGAATGTCACCATAAAATCGTCCGGAAGAAATATCAAATTCAAGTGTTCACCAAAATTCACCCTTGCATTTTGAATTTGTGCGATTGACTTCACCACCCTCATTTTCTACACCCCTTTATCCACGCTGATTAATCTTTCAGTATAGGGTTGAATATAAGCTTGTCTCAAAGATTACCCTTAGGCATATTAACAATTGGAGTGAATTAATTTTATGTATGTCAATCACACCATAATGCCTCCTCCCCAATGCCTAAAATAATTTCTATCCCCATATCAAAAGGTTTAATAGAAACATTAAATTTAAATATACTATAAAATGCATCTCTTGATTGTGAAATAATAAAAAAATAAAACTTGTTGGGAAATGGCTCCTCAGACTTCATCAGCGCTCAAGATTCATCTTACTTACTTACTTATGCCCTTGACCCCGTCTGGGGCATAAGGCGTTTACAAGAATTTGTCATTCATCCCGGCCCTGTGCTTTCCTTTCTGGCTACTTCCAGTTGTTTCTTATGATTTTTGTGTCTGCCTCTAGCTCGCATCTCCATCTATTTTAGGTCTTCCCCTTGTTCCTTTTCCCTGTGGATTTCATGATTGGGGATTGTCTGATGTTATCTGGGGGTTTCATGATTGGGGATTGTGTGATGTTATCTGGCGGTTTGCGGAGAGTGTGTCCTATCCACCTCCATCTTTTCCTAATGATGTCTTTAGCGATATGCTCTTGGCCTGTACTTTTTAGTAAGCCTTTATCGGTGATGGTTAGGCCATTTGATGTTCTGGATCTTTCTAAGACAAAGTGTTTATAAAGGTATGTACTTTCTGCGGAATGCGCACTGTTGTTCTTCAAGTTTTGGCTACAAAGAGTAGGACTGTTTCGAAATTTGTAATGAAAATTCTGACATGGGTTTGTAGAGTCAGCTCCTTTGACTGACATATTTTCTTTAATACTTGACCTTCTGCCCCAGTCTTACCAATTTTAGTCCTGACATCCGTTTCGGATCCACTATTTAAGTCAATAGTGCTACCTAAGGATGTGAAAGCTTCAACGTCTTCCAGTGCATATACTATCAGCGAAATGTGCTCTTGATTGGCTGATGTTTGTTCTGCTTTTATTTACATAAATAAAACAAAGATTCATCGGCGCCCTCGATTCTTAGCCTACACCCCGACGAAAATTATCGTTAATTTTGGTGACGATAGATACAAATCCTAGACGCGTAGCTACTATACTGAAAGAGCTGCTGACGCCTTATGTACCCACTAGAGAGCTCCGCTCATCCGATAGTGGCAAACTCTCGACACCACGTGTTTGCCTTGAGACTTACGGAAAGCGCACTTTCGCATTTGCTAGTCCAACAATTTGGAACGCCCTTCCTGTCGATCTTAGAAACAACCAGACACTGGAGTCCTTTAAAACCGATCTAAAGACACATCTATTTCGCAAATACCTTCTGGGATGATTGTCTACCTTATTTTCCATGTGTTGCTGTGTTGCTCCGGGTTGAAATGGATAGAAAGACTTTGATATTGTATGCTTGTAATTAGTTTTTGTAGTGTTGCGTTTGTTTTAAATGTGGTGAATTATATATATTTTTTTGTTGACTTTGTACCGCGCTTCGAGCCTTTGGGGATGAAGCGTGTTTTTGAAATGAACTTTATTATTATTATTATTATTATTATTATTATAAAAGCCACCACGGGGGCCAAATATTTTTGCCGCTCCACCTTCTCGATACAAACTGTGCAGGTGTCATAAAATGGCGCACCTTCATATAAAGAAAAAGTGATACCTGGGGGAACAACCTCATCCTGGAAGGGGCTTAGCTAGAGTGTTTTGCTTTAAGGAACGTGCTTTATTTTTACGCCCCCCACCTTTAACTATGAAACTAATTATTGTGATTAATACCATCAAAGCCCATTTTTGTCCCGCTTCTAGTCTCGCGGCCCAGGACATATGTCCTATCTGCCACCCCTTAAATAGCTTTTGGCCACTGCCCACTGGCACTGACTCCCCCCAAAGTCTGAAATGCCCCCTCCCGAGGAAAAATGTCTGAAAGAGACACTGCTCTCATCTCTATTATTATTGTTTTATTTTTCGTCCGTTGAAGATCGACGATGACCATCGAGTCGTCTGGTGACTGATGACTTGCACTGGTGACTTTGGTTTAAAGTGAGGGAAGAGTTGTGCGGCGTCAACCTCACTCTCTCGTCCGGGCCCACCATAGTCAGTTGCAGGACTCTAGGTCAAGACGACCAGGGATGAGTATGGCTGCAGGAATTGTCACTGTAAGCGCCTTACGGGACTCCAACTCCGGGTTTGAATTCAGAGTTTCCATCTCTTAGATTTTGTGCCGACCAAGGTTAATGAGTCTCATCCATCTCTAGTCAGACACTCTTAAACATCTGTTAAATTAGATTAGTTAGCTGGTATCTCCGGCCTCGACCATTTCTCCACAACACAGCTAACTACCAGTTTTTAACGCATTTCTATTTCTTTCTTGTTTGTTGTTTTGTTTTGATTGCCTGATAAGTCTTTCGGCCAAAGCGCTCTCTTTCTGTTGTCCGGTTCTTTCACTTCAAGCTTCAAAATACCTTATCCAAATATGTCCTAGCTGAAATCTACAAGTGAAATATGGAAAATATTAAAGTATCTAAAGTATTTGTACTTCGTATTTTTACGTTTTTTTCCTTAAAAAAAAAATTAAAACATTTGTAACCACAATTCCAATATTCAACACAATATCAGAAACCTGTGCATTCTATTTCTTAAAATTCCACACGTGCACTTTTATGTTAGCAGATACAACAAGAACTAGTATCATGTCATATTTTTTAATCCGTAGGCAAACCGTATGCAATTCGTAGGCAATCCGTAGGCAATCGGAAGTCAAACAGGAGGGGTCATTAAAAAGTAAGAACACTCAATTGAAACAAATTTTTAGTTTAATGGCTTTTAGCATGTCACTTAAATTTATATGATTGTTACATGTTTAAAAAAATAGCACAACATGTTAACAAATCTGTATTTTCAACTATTTCAAATTCATTGTTTTAAATCTTTGACACCGTTTAGTTAATGGCCTTTACTTTTAGCATTCTAAAATAAACGAAAAAAATGATGTTCTTTTTAAAAAAAAAAAAAAAAAGTAACATAATGGAAAGCTCTCAATACAGAGCAAGTGATAGCGGCTTCACCTCTCCTAACACGAAAGTAACATACAGCACCTGCAATTGCTTCCAAAGAAGGAACAGCTGCAGATATAAGATTGAATTTAATAGTTTATTTTTAATAGAAAAGAATGCAGATATTTATGTCAAGTTTGACTTATGTTAATATCTAAATGTTATGCCAAAAATAACCCTTCAAACTAAGTGTTTCGTGTCAATCCTAAAATGTATTCCCAGGGTTCAGCTCGGAAACATCCACCTCTACATCCTTTTGGCTAAAATTAAAATATGGGGGGGGGGGAGGGGGCCTGTAAAAAAACACATCACTACGAAAAAAAAAAAATTAAATTTTGAATTTTCTTCCCTAAAAACCACAAAAAAAATACAATTTCACAGGGATCCCATTTCCAAATGGATCCTTTCCATGTTTAGATCCATTTTCCCATTAAGTGATTTCGTTCCCGATGGAATACCGATCCCAATTGGATCACTTTCCAGATCCCGATAGGATCCCAATGGGATCCCGATTCCAATTTGGATTCCATATCCCGATACCTATGTGGTCCCTTTCCCGATCCCGCTGTGAACCCGATTTCAAGTGTGATTCATATCGTGATGGGATCCTTTACCCGATTGGATTCAGACTACATTGAGATCCCTATGGTATCTGGATGGGATTCTGTTTCCAAAAGCGATCCCATAAGACGATGGGATCCCGTTCCAGGAGGCATCCCAAAGCCTTTGGGATCCTGATCCCTGTGGAGTCCCGTATAAAAAATAAAACCATAAAAATCCCCATGAGAGTACAAATTAAAAGAACAATATTAACATTTCAATAAGCTTTTAGATCCCATGATATATTCTTATAGAACAAAATTAGAAAAAATCGAAAAATAATCGGTTTGGGGGGGGGGCATTACAAAATTGTGCCAACTTAGTTTTGCCAAAGATAGGGGCCCCATAACAGCCAGTAAGATAAATAATGGAGTTAAAATTTAAACGTTGTCCCATTAAAATCGGTTTAACAATGTCATAGAGACAGTTGTTATTTTATTTAAATTAGCGAAATTTCTTAAAATTCTAGACCGGCCCTGAATGGATCGGATATTATTAACTTCAATTCCACCGATTTTTAAAAAAAATTTACTATAAAGGATTCATGTACAAAGCTAGGCCTAGATCTATCAATTCGTATATGAACTAGAGCGTTGTCTAAGCCTATTGATATTTATATAGCTTACATAAAGAAAAATAAACCGGGGCCCCCGGCGCACATGAGTTTCATACCCTTGGGTGTTTGATTATTGATAATCAAGTGTACGTGTATTAAGTTTAGTCACTAATGTAGGAGTATGTGTTGTTAGTTTTATTTATAAAGTTCACGTAAGACCAAAAAAACAACAAAAAAAAACAACAACAAAAAAAAACCCACCCCGAATTCAGGGCCTCCGACCCCAAAGGGAATGTTATAAAAAGATCCTATCCCCCTTCCACTCACTACTCATTTCTGTTACCATGGTAACATGATTCTCCATAACTAGCTATTAGCCAACTCTTTAAAAAAAAGAAAGAAAAAAGGTTATTTTCATAAACTTTATTTTTAAAAATATTTCTTTGAAGTGAAGTCTAAGCATTACAATAATTCTATCCAAAACGGGTAAACTGTTGCTTATGCGTGAGCATTAACTCGTAAATCCATTTGAATCCATTTGTATTTACTATTTTTAATTTTAGAAATAAATTAGACCGAAACCCTTTTTTTAAAAAAATTGTTTGCGTTTAGTCACTGTGTGAGCACCGTTGATAGTTTTAAAATGTTAACTCTCCAAGTTGTGCTTTGACGGGCCTTCCTGACCGTCGTTTATGTGTCATAATCCTGGATTCTGGGCTGGATAAAAACAATTGCGTTTGGGGTTGCAAGATTTTAAGGACATCTTTCTATTCCTGTTATTATATATTTTGGCAATTTTAACGCCCATTATCATATTGTTAACACGTTACCACGACTCTTTCAACCCCATCTGTCTTTGTACCAACTCTCCAAGATATTACAGTTCACTTAACGTCTTACACCAGATTACCAGTCTTGTAGCAGGCATTCTCAAACTTTTTTTAAACCCGGCTAGCCCCCTTTCCTCATTCACCGTACAGTTGTATTACTTTTCAGCTTATACCTTTAAATCACTTCAATGATTCGATTTTCATACGATAACAGTCCTCGTCCTGAAACCTTCAACCGCCGAAGATCGGTTATATAATAATCTAACCAATTCATCTCTATAATATCTGACAGTTTAAAAAATTATGTTTGATTCGTGTTAGACTTATAAGTCCCCAACAAGGCAATTTTCAATAAACTTACATGCAATAGTAGCGAGAGAGGAAGTTGTTATCATAACCACAGCATCTAAGAAACGAGTACTTCGCGATCAATGCTTTGTCTTGTACGCAGGGACTTTTATGGGGAATGCAAAGACCAGCATAAGGATCAGGGGATTGCCTGAAATTTAAAAAAATAAATATATAGAAGATGGAAAAAGATTAACGGTACTGAAGCTCCCGAAAAAGTGTTCCTCAACGGTGCCTAGTTTATTACGTCATGTATTCACAGTAGTGGAAAGGAAGTTATGTTTGAGTAGATGTTGGAAAAGGGGTCTCTTGACTGAGGAACATGTATTCATAGTTAGATCTTCATCTTAGCTCATAGATCATTTTTTTGAATGAAAAAAAAAATGGGAGAATCGATTTTGACAGATATTTGATGACTCTCTCCCTTTGTTAAAAAAATATTCTGGATACATTTGTATCCATGTGCCGATCTGAAACTGTACTGAGGATCAAATTGTATCTGATGGATCAAATTGTATCTGATGGATCAATGCGTTTTTCGAACATTGAGAATGACGTACTTGTTCTCTGTTAAGGGGAAGCAAATCAACCGGTTTAGTGTGGATCTTAGTTGACGTGGTGCGTTTTTTTTTTAAAATTTAATTTTTTTAAAAATTTATTGAAGGGAGTGAATGATATGATGATGTCTACATTTAGAAGGCAAATGATAATCAATTGGAGTTGCCGGACATTTGTTTCTAAGAAACCTCGTCGACGGAAAATTGATAGACGGATGTTTGGTTGAACGGAAGTTTGGTTGAACGGAAGTTTGGTCGAATGGAAGTTTGGTTGAACGGAAGTTTGGTTGAACGGAAGTTTGGTTGAACGGAAGTTTGGTTGAACGGAAGTTTGGTTGAACGGAAGTTTGGTTGAACGGAAGTTTGGTTGAACGGAAGTTTGGTCGAACGGAAGTTTGGTTGAACGGAAGTTTGATCGATTTTTTTTTCTTCAGTTTACACGATCGAATGGTCGTCCAATTTCTTTTTGAACGCACTGTACTGTATAATAAAATCAAAATATTGTATTGATAAGAATCAAAAGTATAGGATTGATATATCATCTTCTTTCCCGTGAATGTTAAAGAACTGAAGTATTTTTAATAGTAAAAGCACCGCTGGAATGGTTGATAGCAAGTTGTTGGTGTTTCTCTTAGTGATTAGAGTGTTGTTGATTGGAGAGAAGAGTGTTGTTGATTGGAGAGAAGAGTGTTGTTGATTGGAGAGAAGAGTGTTGTTGATTGGAGAGAAGAGTGTTGTTGATTGGAGAGAAGAGTGTTGTTGACTGGAGAGAAGAGTGTTGTTGATTAGAGAGAAGAGTGTTGTTGATTGGAGAGAAGAGTGTTGTTGATTGGAGAGAAGAGTATTGTTGATTGGAGAGAAGAGTGTTGTTGATTAGAGAGAAGAGTGTTGTTGATTAGAGAGAAGAGTGTTGTTGATTAGTGGGAAGAGTGTTGTTGATTGGAGGGAAGAGTGTTGTTGATTGGAGAGAAGAGTGTTGTTGATTGGAGAGAAGAGTGTTGCTGATTGGATAGAAGAGTGTTGTTGATTGGAGGGAAGGGTGTTGTTGATTGGAGAGAAGTGTGTTGTTGATTGGAGGGAAGAATGTTGCTGATTGGAGAGAAGCGTGTTGTTGATTAGAGAGAAGAGTGTTGTTGATTAGAGGGAAGAGTGTTGTTGATTGGAGAGAAGAGTGTTGTTGATTGGAGAGAAGAGTGTTGTTGATTGTAGAGAAGTGTGTTGTTGATTGGAGGGAAGAGTGTTGTTGATTGGAGAGAAGAGTGTTCTTGATTGTAGAGAAGTGTGTTGTTGATTGGAGAGAAGTGTGTTGTTGATTGGAGGGAAGAGTGTTGTTGATTGGAGGGAAGAGTGTTGTTGATTGGAGAGAAGAGTGTTGTTGATTGGAGGGAAGAGTGTTATCGATTGAAGGGAAGAGTGTTGTTGATTGGAGAGAAGAGTGTTGTTGATTGGAGAGAAGAGTGTTATTGATTGAAGGGAAGAGTGTTGTTGATTGGAGAGAAGAGTGTTGTTGATTGGAGAGAAGAGTATTGTTGATTGAAGTGAAGAGTATTGTTGATTGGAGAGAAGAGTGTTGTTGATTGAAGGGAAGAGTGTTGTTGACTGGAGAGAAGAGTGTTGTTGATTGAAGGGAAGAGTGTTGTTGATTGGAGAGAATAATTTGATTAAAGAAGGAAAGATTTTTGTTGTTTCTAGATGAGTGTTGTTGATTGAAGTAAAGATTGTTTCTAATTGGGATTAGGAGTATTGTTGATTGAAGGGAAGAATGTTGTTGATTGTAAAGAAGAGTGTTCTTGATTTAAGGGATGAGTTTTGTTGATTGGAGAGGGTCTGGTTGATTGACGAGAAGAGTGTTGTTGATTGAAGTTAAGAGTGTTGTTGATTGAAGTCAAAAGCGTTGTTAATTGTTTAGGGTGTTGTTCATTTAAGTTAAGAGTGTTGTTGATTGAAGAAGAGTGTTGTTGATTGAAGAAGAGTGTTGTTGATTGAAGAAGAATGTTGTTGATTGAAGTGAAAAGTGTTGTTGATTGAATTGAAGAGTGTTGTTGATTGAAGTGAAAAGGGTTGTTGGTTAAAGTAAATAGTTTTGTTGATTGTAGTGGAGATTGTTGTTGATTGGAGAGAAGACCTATTGTTTGGAGAGTACAGGATTTGTGTTTGAGAGAAAAGTGTTTTTAATTCAATGGACAAAGGAGCTAAATTTTTAAAGCATTAAATGGTAATGAAACAGGCAGAGATATGTAACATTCCCCAGCAGGTGAGATTTGTAACATTCTGCAGCACTTGAGATCTGTAAATTCTCCAGCACGTCAGATCTGTACCATTCCCCAGCAGGTGAGATCTGTAACAGTCTCCAGCACGTGAGCTCGTTAACATTCTCCAACAGGTGAGGTCTGTAACATTCTCCAACAGGTGAGATCTGTAACATTCTCCAACAAGTGAGACACGTAACATTCTTCAGTAGGTGAGATCCACACATTCTCTATTATGGGAGATCTGTAGCATTCTTCTACATGTGAGATACGTAGCATTCTCCAGCAGGTGAGATACAAAGCATTCTCATGTAAGTGAGATCTGTAACATGCTTCAACAGATGAGATGCATAACATTCTCCATCAGGTGAGATCTGTTAAATTCTCCATCAAGTGAGATCTGTAACATTCTCCAACGGGTGAGATACGTAACATTCTTCAGCAGGTTAGAGCCGTAACAATCTCGTGGTTTTGCATTCGCCCCTAAAGTGTTTACGAGGAACATCAAAAAAAACAAACATTTTATAATATTTTTCCTTTTTGTACCTATTGTGTGATTGATATAGTTGCCCACATCCCTAAACGTAACGGAGGGCTGAAAGGGTCTCAGCCCATGCCTACGACTTTGAACTGACGCCTGTTGCACTTCGCGTCCTTCTCACGGTCCTGCCCCATGACAACGGGCAGCCAGGGCGATGCAGCGTATATTCTGACAACCACTGGGCTCGCCGAACAGCCAGCGGAGAAAACACGCGACACATTTTTGATTACTGTGATTTCGTAACTGTATAAAGATGGTTTAATTTTCTAGGTCGTTTATTTCGTAGTGGTCAAAAGCTCATTGTCCGTACCGATGGGTGGAGGTCGTTAAAAAAATTACTTGGGCAACAGGGTTTGGGGGAGGGGCGAAAATTTGAATTTCGTTTTAAAGATCAAGCTCCGTTTATTTTTAATTTCTTGATTAGTCGCAAAACATAATCAGTCAAGTGGAACAAGTTGTTCAAAAGGTGGGTACAATTACAACCTAAAATCCCCACACGTTCTTGAAAGTCTTTTTTATAAATAGGAAGGTTTTGTATACGTGAGAATACCTCAAATAGAAAATTCCACAATATCTAACTCTAGCTAATAGAAAATGTAAGATGATGTCGAGATATGAATGTAAATACATTTTAAAAAGATATTGTAATTAATTCGAATTAATTCAAAACATTAATTCAATGTCCGATGTCCTGTGGATGACCAGTGTTCTCATCTTGCCGTGAAGTAGCCACCCCAGGTAATTGGTAACAGCTTTGCGCTACCTTGGTTTACGCATGCGAGACATATATAACATCGCTTGTTCGCGGTGCATACGTCATCAATCCATGTGTGCTTCGTGATTTGCACACTTGAGCTTTACGTCACGACTTTATGAATATGATAGCAGTATTACCTCATCTTTGTGTGAGAGTTTGCGATATGATTCAAAGTTTTCATGTTACATAAAAAGTTTTAGTGCTAATTGATGTGCAACACTGTTAAAACAAGAGATTGTGTTAACCTATTTGCATAGTATTTCAAATAGGGATATACGGAGATAGACAAGGACGTTTTAGACTATAATCACAAGAGATGCCCAGCAGCGAAGCATGGGCAATAAGTTGTCAAATGCTAATGCAGAGGAAAACATATAACAGCCAACTACGTAAGTCAAAGACTGTTTACGTATATGTCAAAGTTGTGTGTGTGTGTGTGTGTGTGTGTGTGTGTGAAGGTGTGCGTTATAAAGTGTTTCGGCCAAAAAAATCTGATCGTTGTGCCATCTATTCTTCATGACTTTATAATCTATTGCAAAACAACATATTTTTTTACTACCGAGCCAATAATATTTACTCTTTTATGACACTTAAGATCTCCCCCCCCCCTTTTCCACACAATTTTTTTTTATTGAAGCCTTTATGTCAAAAGTAATTTAACTTTTCCCGTAACATTACATTTATCATTCTCTCGTTTTCTCAAATGCCTATATAGCCAAGCACGGGGATTGAGTTGGTTGGTTTACAAAATCGAGTATTGTTCGTTGGTCTGCCTACGTTATTTTCACTTATGATCGTCTATAGTAGCTAAATAATATTTGCAGGTTTTTTTTTCTTCTTATTGACAATGTTTTTATAACTTACAATATTTTCTTACGATCCGAGTAGCGATGTAGGTGATCGGGTCTGAAGTTCTTTAGAAATGACCCTTTAGAAAGTGTGTATTGTGCAGATGAATTCAATCAAGTACCAACCTGTAATTCCTGTTTAACTTAGTCAAGTCCTCGTTGCTTGGATCTGAAAAAGATAAAGGAGATGGGGCATTTAATTAAGAGTGTTGCATTTCTGTTTTTGAGAATGGCCTGAAATGCTTCTATTAGGCAAATAATTTTGGAATAGTACCAAAGAAGTCATGCTTTTCCCGGCACAGCTCTGTCTAAACATTTCTCATGTGTTTAGCTTTAATAAAAATAATATGGATGGAGTTGCGATGATTCGTGTACCGGTGCTGCTGCACACGAGGTACATTTTAAACAATATGTTTATTCACGGTCCTTTAACTTAATGATTTTTTAGTCTAGAAACCTACTCATAATAGAACGCAGCGATTTTCAAATCCGCGTTTTTAATGGAAAAAAAGATAAATTAAAGTATTGATTACACTGAGCCCAGTGCACAAGTAAATATTTTTTTTTCAAAACCATAGTTGTATCAGTGTTGTCAAGTGTAATTCATGTGCAAAGTTGCAAGGCTGTACTAACAATAAAAACTAAAGTTTTCTTTAATGAAGTTTTCGTTGAGTTAAAAGATATTCTACTCTCCATTAACTTATTAAATAATAATTGTTGTCAAGCTGTGGAATTCGATAGCTTTTGTTTTGATTGCAAAAAAAAGGTCCTTAAAAATAAATAAAATAAATTATTTCAATAAATTACTTCCTTATATATATATAAGAATGACTATACTGACGTAACTCCAAAGAACCGACAAGATTTAAGAATGTTCGGAGTCCTAAAAACAATCATAGTTATTCCTTATCTTTTTTACGGAAATCGAATAAATTTAAAGGCGAAAAAATATTTTTAAATCCTCTTTTATATTCGTAAAAGTTAAAGTATTATTATGATAAATTAAAAAAAAAACAACATTTAAATTATTAAATAAGGAATTATTTTAAGCATTTTATATGTGATTGAAAGTTATGGAAAAATAATCATAATCCAAGAATTACACCGCTATCACATTTATCGGGGAAACCCAAACATCAGTCGCTTTTAGTGCGTCTTTTAGTGCTTTGTTAATATTGCGACATAAAATAAAAATTAATTTGTTCTAAATAACCACGCAAATGACGTCATGGCGCGAAAAGTCTATTTCGCTAAAACTCTGAGGTTTCTTTAAATTTGATAACCACGCGTGACAAAACTCATAATGTATTTTCCCTTAAAATTTTCCCTTACTTACTTAAAAGTAAAATTAATAAATACCATTGATTGCGTTTTAAAGTGTTAATAAAACACACACACATTTTAGCTTTGTATATTTTAACACTTAAAAAATTGCGCCCATTTTGATTCCAGAAATATACGAATATTAAATTTATAACGTAATAAAAACTAGCCTTTAAATCTAATTCTAATTCGAAAATGTTTTTTTAAGTCAATCAGCGCAGGGAAACTCCATGTACAAATAGAATTCAATAATCCACTTATAACTCATTCAAATGTGAACAACCATATGAAGGGAAAAATAGGTTAATGTGGGTATGGAAGGTATTACAATCCGGTGGACATTGTATTAATGTTAATAAAAATATTGAGGTAGTATGGTTAATTTACCCCCTGACCCCCCCACCCAGCAGAACAAGATAAATCTCAAAAGAAATGAATGAATTTAATTTTTTTTAAAATAAACTTCTTGGGCACATACATATCGGAGTAGTAAATTGGAGGTGTACATTTTTACGTGGATGACAATATACTTAAATACTAGGGCACCTTTGTGATAAAAGAGATGTTACATTCTCTTTTTACAAATAAACATATGTTTACCAATTAAGAAAATCAATGACGTTAACAAAACGTGGGTACATGTTTATAAATATCCTAATGAATATCAAAACCCTATCATTTTACACTCTTTAAATTTAATTTTGAAAAATGGAGAAGGGTTAATATTTTCTTTAAAAAAAATGAAAACATAATTTTGTTTTTAATTTGCGAAAATTAAAGTGGGTGTATATTTTTATGAGATTAACAATTAAAAAAAAGAAAGACATACAAGTCTGTTATAGACGTTTAAAGCGGTTGCGAGATTCTTCTTTAGATAATTGAACTGTTTGTTTTACAATTTTCTAATAATGCACATTTTTAAAAAAATGGAAAAAATCTGTTACAATTTTTAATGACGATATCAATATGTATTGAATTTATTCCTGTAACATAAATTATATTTATATTACATTATAAAGTTTTTGTTGTAAATTTAAGATTTGGGTTTTTTACAATTTTTAGAGAAAAAATGGGTAAATCTAAAGTATTTCTCTAGCGTGGTAATTGCTCTAAATTAACTAATTTAGTATAAAAGTGTTATAATTAGTGATACTTTAGATTGACTGATTTAAGGTTTATTTTTGAAGAGAAAAAAGGAGTAGGGTAGGCGTATGATATATAGCAGATAAATACTTCTCAAAACTTAATGATGTTAGAAACGTACATATCATTACATTTTTAAAGTTATGAATTATGATGTGTTTTTGCAATAGCAGTTAGAAGTTATTGCAAACGACCTATCATTATTATCCCGTTAACATCGGGTCATTTATACTAATATATTATATTATGTTATATTTTAAATACTTATTTTATATTTTAAACAGTTAAACTTTCTAAATGGTAAAATAAAATACGTGGTGTTGTATTAAATGTATTATTTACTAGCAAATAAACCCGGCTTAGCTCGGGTTTGTATTCGGAAAATTATAATAATGCGTTATAAGTGAACACGTAGTTCAAAAACAAACACTTCAGGAAGATAAGTATACAAACTTTACTTTGCTCCTACAAAAAGCCAGATTTATAATAATTCTTCTAACCATTGAATTTGGGGCCCATCCGGATTATTTTTTAAAATGGGTCCGGCTCCAAATTTAGTTAATATTATCGAAACATGTTTGCCTGTCTTTGTAAGCTGTTAGGTTGACGGGCATTTTTGAGAGGGTTTCTAAACCTATTAATTTTTTTTAGCATCTTATCTCGGAGTTCACTCATTTTCTCTCGAGACTTAAAATTCAATGCCCAGGTTCGACATTGTAACACTACCATATCATTATGGATGTCATTAATACAATTGAGACAATGACTTTATTGGTTTTGAATGTAGGGAATTTAATGATTTAATTTAGAAAGTGTACTCTAAAATGAACTGAAATGGGCCTACGTGTAGCAAATGATGCCTCTGAGACCATGCTATCCGCATAACTTTTTGCAAACCCATGTTATGACTTAGTGCTGTTTGGGGTTAAATCTTGTGATTCTAGATACTAAGAAAGTGCAGCTGTGGAGGGTGTGCTAAATCTTCACTTTGGCCGCAGGCGAAAAGGCACAAACCCAAATGGCTACTGAATCTGGATGGCGTTAATAACGGAAATAGACTTACCGGATTCGCTATAGGCCATTGACAGTCCTATGATGGCACAAAACAGCAGTGTCAGCACTAAGCTTTTCATGTTTCACCTGAAATTATATAGACATATTTTCTTAAATATTTCATTACCGACTACAGTAAGTTGGATTTTGAAATTCATACATTAGATTGTTTATTTTTTGTCAACAGTCGAAGACGGCCCGGAATAAAACAACAGAGCAGGAATTTAAATATTCACAGGCTATAAAAAAGACTTTAATCATGCTCTGCAGTTGATTTTGGGAATGTGAGTGTTGAAATAATTTATAATTATACATTTGATATTTTCATGCAGTTGGTCAATGAGAAAGTTCATTACATAACAAATAAATTTTAAAATTTAAATTGGATGTAGAAATGGTGAAAAATTAGTATTCGGGACATTGTTCAATTTCAGATCTGAGTTTTCCCCACAAAGATTTAACAGAAGCCACTGGAACACGTTTTTATATCTCCTTTAAAATAAATAAAATATCCTTCCTTATAGATGTTGTTATGTAGGACGTATTTATGCAATATTTCCCCGTGCTGAGATCCCTAGCAGACGCTGCATTCGTATTGGACGTGGCTTATTACATTTGATCTTGTTTACCACAAATTAAGCTATCGCCTGTTTTGGTTGAGTCGAAGACTTAAGAAAATTAGAGTAAATTGTTGAATGTTCTAGTTACTAGTTCAATCCGGAATACGCCTCGAATTTTCGGTAGAACCGACTATGAAAGCAAAAAGAGCAATATTGTGTAAAGAGATATTTTTGACTTCACGAGACAAGGGTATATTATTCTGTGTGTACTCATATGTGTTTAATCGAACTCATCATTCTAATTTATCTTTTGGCACATTGTACTGTGTACCGGTACAAGACATACCACACTCTGTAAGTTGTTGATTTTCAATTATATTTCTTTTATTTTGTAATAATAATAATAATAATAATAATTAGAGGTCTTTTATAGCGCCGTTCCCCAGCCTAGGGCAGGGCTCAATGCGCTGTACATAAAACTATTAACAAAAGAGACAAAACCATGACATTAAAATCAAATACAATTTTTAAATCAAGAACAGTGTGAACCCCAGGACTATTACAAGGCAAACCATGGACGGCAGCCAACAAGATCATTTATCGGTCAGAGGAGGGGAATCAGTCAAGGTAGTATAGTTTAAAGAGATGTGTTTTGAGTGCAGTTTTGAAGGCCTGGGTGGTTGTTATATTGCAGATGTGTAGTGGCTAAGAATTTCATTGTTTGGGGCGCAGAAAGAGATAGATCGTTCACCATATGTTTTAGTGTGTGTCTTGGGAATGGACAGAATACGCGTGTCTGCAGAGGAGCGAAGCTGTCGAAGGGGTGAATAGACAGAAAGAAATTCGGTTGGATAGGAAGGGCAGGAATCCGAGAAAAAGTTGTGACAGAGAATAGACAAATTGTAGGGAGCCAATGAAGGGAGTGAAGTAGTGGAGTGACGTGATCACGTTTTTTTGCCTTTAAAACTAGCATAGAGGCTGAGTTTTGGACTTTCTGCAGTTTTTCTATGCAGTGTTTTGGTGAACCTGACAGAAGAGAGTTGCAATAGTCAAGACGAGAGAGAACAAGAGCATACACTAGAGTTTTTTGTAGCGCTAACTGTGAGGTCTTGGTGAATGGAACTGATCTGTCGGATAGCGGTGTATGCCGAACGAAAAATGTGAGAGATATGTTTATCGAGAGACATGTTGTTAGAATTAATTGAACCAAGATTCCTAGTAGAGGGTGTAAACAGTATGTCGGAGTTACCTACTTGAAATGAGGTAGGAAGAGTTGAGGTAGAGGATTTATTTGATTGTGAATGAGGAGTGCTTCCGTTTTGTCATCATTAAGCTTCAACTTGCTGAACGTCATCCATGACTTGACATCATCAATGCACCCCACAAAGTCTGGACAGCGGAATAAACAAGAGAGGGATGGGTATGCTTGTATAGTTGCGTGTCATCTTCAAATGAATGGCTCTCAACACCATGCCTCCCAAGCAAGTGGAGCAATGTGAATAGAACCGGGCCCAAAACGGACCCCAGTGGCACTCCGTACACCAAATCAGCACTGCCTGAGAGACAGCCATTGACAGAGACCGCCTGCGTCCTATCAGAGAGGTAGAACCTAATCCAAGCCAAAACTGAACCAGAAATTCCAAAGTAATTTTCAAGGGTTTTGAAAAGGATTACATGGTCAAGAGTGTCAAAGGCCGCACTGAGACCTAAGAGGATCAGGATGAAAATGTCACCACTGCCCAATGCGAGCAAGAGGTCATTGGTCACTCTCAAGAGAGCCGTCTCTGTGCTGTGGAAAAGTCTATAGGCCGACTGATTAGAACTGAGAAGAGAATCGTCAATTAAATAAGCAAAAAGTTGTTTTAGAACTAGTTTTTCAATAACTATAGATAGAAATTATAAGATAGATACAGGTCTATAATTTTTAAAATTATTTTCATCCAGACCAGGCTTCTTAAGGAATTGTTTGATGACAGCTGATTTACAAAGAGGGGAACAGTGCCAGAAGTCAAGCTTTCATTTATTATCTGGGTTATCGTTGGGAGCAAATGATCTAATGACTCAACCAACAAGGTAACTTAATAATCTTATTAATTGTGGTTAGCACTTTTTTGAGTGACGTATTTTTGCTATTGTATTTCTCACATGGTATTGTATTTTGTAATGCACTGTTTAGAACGAGCCATACACTTAAAATAAAAGATACATTTCTCACATTTGTGACTAACAATGTGTTTAAAATCAAAGAATGCTTTATTTGAACAGTTCTGATTGTGATTTACACTATTCTGGTTAAAAAGTGTGGAGTCAAGATTAGTATGGAACACAGGTCGTCGCCTTGGTTATTGAAATAAATGATACACTTTTATATTCTTAACGTTGAAAGGAGCCTGGAAATAAATAGTTATAGGCCCACCCCGCGTGTCACTTTTTCTGTAAAGTAGTCAGCACGTTTGACCAACTTCGCACCAGTCTCCTCTTTTCTTGGGCAAGGCGTTAACGGGGCTAACCCTTTTCAAAAATTGTAAACCTTAGTTTTAGATAGGTAGAATATTTTATGTTAAATTTAATTTATATATGTATAAAAATATAGAGATATATTGTGTGTGTGCTCATGAAGGCATTGTTCTATGTGTCTGAAAATTGTATTTTGTCTTTTAATCAAACGATAACTTTCAGAAGGATCGTATTTGGATCAATAGTGTTTATTGTGCTTTTCCTCTGAGATTTTAAGCCTGGACTTGAAAAAGGACAAATTGGCAAAGATGATCTAAAACTTTCAGATGGACGTGATTAAAGGACGAAATTCCAAAGAGGATATGATGCTTTAAGCCTAGAGTTGAAGAAAGGACAAATAGTTAAAGAAGATCTGAGAATTTAAGCCTTGTCTTAAAGAGAAGACGAAGAGGCAACGATCATCTGGGACTTTAAGTCTGAATTTGACAAAAGGACGTTTAGGCAAAGATGATCTGAGTCTTTAAGCCTGGACTTGAAGAAAGGAAGCATACGTAAAAATGATTTGAGACCTTAAAACTGGACTTGAGGAAAGGGCAAATAGGCAAAGATTAAAAACTTTAAGCCTTGTCATAAAGGGAGGACACATAGGCAAAGATGATCAGAGATTGTAAGGCTGGACATGGGGAAAGGACGAATAGGCAAAGATAAAATTACACTTTGAGCTTGGATTTTAAGGAAAGGCAAAGAGGAAAAGATGATTTGAGACTTAAAGCCTTGTCTTGCAGACAAGATGAAGAGACAATTATGATCGTAAACCTGTACTTGAAAAAAAGAAGAGACTTTGAAACTTTTAGCTTGGACTTTAAAGAAGGTCGTATAGGCAAAGTTGATCTAAGACATTAAGCCTGGGCTTGAAGAAATGACGAATGAGCAAAGTTGATCTGATACTTAAGTCTGGACTTGAAGAAAGGACGAATAGGCAAAAATTATCTGAAATTTTAAGAGTGAACTTTAGAAATATAGTTTAGGAAAAGATGACCTGAGACTTAAAGTCCGAACTTAAAGAAAGGACATATATTCAAAGATAAACTGAGACTTCAAATTTGGACTTGAAGCCTGGACTAATAGGTAAAGAAGATCTAGGACTTTAAGCTAGTGCTTGAGGAGAGGACAAATAGGAAACGGTGATCTGATATTTTCAGCCTGTACTTGAAGGCAGAACGAATGGCCAAAGATGATTTGAGACTTTAATTCTTGACTTGAAAAAAGGACGAATAATAATAATAATAATAAAGTTTATTTCAAAAACACGCTTCATCTCCAAAGGCTCGAAGTGCGGTACAAAATCAACAAAAAAAAAACAAATCTATAAGTTACCACATTTAAAACAAAGGCAACACTACAAAAACTAATTATAAGCATACAATGGCAAAGTCTTTCAAGCAATTTCAACCCTAAGCAACACAGCCATTATGCATTAACTGGAAAATAAGGTAGACAATCATCCCAGAAGGTGTTTGCGAAATAGATGTGTTTTTAAATCGGTTTTAAAGGACTCCAGTGTCTAGTTGTTTCTGAGATCGACAGGAAGGGCGTTCCAAATTGTTGGACCAGCGAATGCCAAAGTACGCTTTCGGTAAGTCTCAAGACAAACACGTGGTGTCGAGAGTTTGCCCCTATCGGATGAGCGGAGCTCTCTAGTGGGTACATAAGACGTCAGCAGCTCTTTCAGAAAGGACGGCGTCAGTTCATGTAAGCAGCGGTAGCACAAAGTTGCGATTTTCTACTCTATGCGAGCTCGCACCGGCAGCCAATGCAACTCTCTCAGAAGTGTTTTTGCATGGTCGAACTTGCGTTTGAGGTGAACAATGTGAGCCACATAATTCTGTGCTCCTTGAATTTTATCCAGAAGCGTAGCTGGAAGACCCACCATGAGAGAATCGCAATAGTCCATGCGTGATAGCACAAATGCAGACATCAGCATCTTTGTTGCATCAATTGTTAGGAAGGGCCTGATGTGACTAATCCTGCGCAGCTCCAGAAAAATCGCTTTGCATAGCATGTTAATATGACTTTCAAAAGTTAGTCTTCTATCTAGGTAGACACCCAGGTACCGCACTGTTTGAGCTAACTCAATACGTACACCTGAGAGAGTAATGGATGTCGTGTTATTTGCAGATTTTTGCTACTGAGCGGTCGCGATGGGGAGCAGCTCAGTCTTATTATCATTCAATTTGAGCTTGTTTGTGGTCATCCAGTGCTTAACCGACTCCATTGTCTTCTGTGTCATACTGAGCAGCTGAGGGAACTAAGAAGGGATCACGGATTGATGAAGTTGTGTATCATCCGCGAACATGTGATACAACATGTCAAACTGCCTGATCTCTGCACCCAGGGGCTGAATGTACATCGTGAAAAGCATCGGGCCTAGGACTGAGCCCTGGGGTACTCCTAATTAGAGATTAGATTTCTTCGAGGTCAAGCCGTTTGAAATAACTGACTGGACCCGATTAGTCAGATACGATCGGAACCAACACAGGACAGTATCAGTGAGACCGAACGTTTGTTGCAGAATAGGCAAAGATGATTTGGGATTATAAGCCTGGACTTGAAAACAGACGATTAGGTAAATACGATTTAATACTTTAAGCCTGGACATGAATAAAGGATGAAAAGGCAAAGTTTATCTGAGAATTTAAACCTTATCTTACTGAAAAGACGAATAGGAAAAGATGATCTTGGACTTTAAGCCTCGACGTGAATAATAAACGAATAGGCAAAGTTGATCTGAAAGTTTAAGCCTTGACATATAGAAACGACAAATAGGCAAATATTATCTGACATATTAAGCCTGGACATGAAGAAAGGACAAATATAAAAGGTGATAAGAGAATTAGAGCCTTAACTTTAAAAAAAAGGGAGGAATAAGCAAAGATGATCTGTAACTTTAAGCGTTGACTTGAAAAAGGAGGAATAGGCAAAAATGCCCTGAGAATTTATTTAGCCTTGTTATGCAGACTAAACGAAGAGGCAATGATGTTCTGAGACTTTAAGTCTGGACTTGAAGAAAGGGCAAATAGGCAAAGGTGATCTGACACTTTAAGACTGGACACAAAGGAAAGGACGAATAGCCAAAAATAAAATGACTCTTTATGCCTAGGTTTAAAGAATGTGTTATATAGAGCTTGTTTAAATAATTTTTCGCGTGCGTGCCCTATCATTGACCCCTCATGAGACGCTGTGTTCACAAAGGGGTGTGGCTTAGTCCTTTGATCTATTCGTGTTTATGCCGCCAGCTACTAAAAATAATTAATCTGTTCCAAATAGTATTTTTTAGAATGAATGTGATTCTTCTAGAAACGTCATAAGTGGTCTGGAAGGCAGGGCTTAAGCGACCTATATAAGGGATTGACAGGCACGCACGGAGAGACGGAGATTCAGATAGATATTATTAACTTTACGAGGCGTGTTTTATTCTTTGTGTATTTGTGAGCTTATATGTGTTTATTTGGCATTATTCATTGGCACATTATTCTTTGTTAACTGTGTACCGGTACAAGATCTACCATACTGTAAGTTGAAGATTGTAATTATATTTTATTTGCTTTTGTAATTATCTTAAGACTTAATAAATCTTATTAATTGTAACTGGCAACTGTTTTGGGTGTCGTATCTTTAATATTGTTGACTCTATGGTATCGTCCTTTGTTAGGCACTGTTTACAACGAGCCAATTAAAATTAAAATAGGAGATTATTTTCTCCCAATACAAGTCAGTGCATAACAAAAGGAGGAAAGGGCAAAGATGATGTAAGAGTTAAAGCGCATATTTGAAGAAAGGACAAAGAGGCAAATATGATCTGAGATTTTAAGTCTAGATTTAAAGAAAGGAGGAATTAGCAAAGATGATCCAAGACTTTAAGCCTTGATTTGACAAAATGACTAAAAGTAAAAGATGATATAAGACTTTAAGCCTGGACATGAACAAAGTACGAATAGGCAAAGAAGATAGGATACTTTAAGCAAAAACTTGAAGAAAGAACGAAAAGTTAAGGATGATCTGAGAATTTAAGCCATGTCTTAAAGACAAAAAAGAAGAGGCAAAGATCATCTGGGACTTCTAGGTTGAATTTGACAAAAGGATGTTTAGGTAAATATGATCTGGGACTTAAAGCTTGGACTCGAAGAAAGGACGAACACGTAAAGATTATCCAAGACTTTTAGCGTGGATTTGAAAAAAAGGACGAATAGGCAAAGATGGTCTGAGAAATTAAGATTTGTGTTGAAGACAACACGAAGAGGCAATGATGATCAGAGATCTAAAGCCTGGATTTGAAGAAAGGATTAATGAGCGAAAATGATCTGATAAATCAAGCCTAGTTTTGAAGAAAAGATGAAGAGGCAAAGATGATCTGGCACTTTTATCCTGACTTTTACAAAAGGACGTTTAGGCAAAGATGATTTGGGAGTTAATGCCTTGACTTGAAGAAAGGAAGAATACGTCAAGATGATCTGAGACTTTAAGATTGGACTTGAGGAAAGGATGAGTAGGCACATATTATTTTAGACTTTAATCCTTGACATGAAGAGAGAGGACAAACAGGCACAGATAATCTGCCACTTTAAGGCTGGGCATTAGGAAAGGACGAAAAGTCAAAGATGGTATGACACTTTGAGCCCGGATTTTAAGGAAAGGCAAAGATGGTATGACACTTTGAGCCCAGATTTTAAGGAAAGGCAAAGATGGTATGACACTTTGAGCCCGGATTTTAAGGAAAGGCAAAGATGGTATGACACTTTGAGCCCAGATTTTAAGGAAAGGCAAAGATGGTATGACACTTTGAGCCCAGATTTTAAGGAAAGGCAAAGAGTCAAAGATGATTTGAGATTTTAAGTCATGTGTTGCAGACAAGATGAAGAGGCAATCATGATCTGAGACCTTTAGTCTGTACTTGAAGAAAATCAGAGACTTTAAGCTTTAACTTGAAAAAAAGGACGAATAGCCAAAGATGATCTAAGACTTTAAGCCTGGACTTGAACAAAGGACGAATAGGCAAACATGATCTGAGACATTAAGCCTGCACTTTAGCAAAAACGTTTTGGCATAGATGACCTGAGACTTTAAGTCTGGACTTGAAGAAGGGACGAAGGGGAAAGAAGGTCTTAAACTTTAAGCATTGACTTGAAGAGAGGACGAATAGCCAAAGATGCTATGACACTGTAGTTCAGGACTTGAAGGAAGAACGAATAGCCAAAGATGCTATTTCACTGTAGTTCAGGACTTGAAGGAAGAACGAATAGCCAAAGATGCTATGACACTGTAGTTCAGGACTTGAAGGAAGAACGAATAGCCAAAGATGCTATGACACTGTAGTTCAGGACTTGAAGGAAGAACGAATAGCCAAAGATGCTATTTCACTGTAGTTCAGGACTTGAAGGAAGAACGAATAGCCAAAGATGCTATGACACTGTAGTTCAAGACTTGAAGAAAGAACGAATAGCCAAAGATGCTATGACACTGTAGTTCAGGACTTGAAGGAGGAACGAATAGCCAAAGAGGCTATTTCACTGTAGTTCAGGACTTGAAGAAAGAACGAATAGCCAAAGATGCTATGACACTGTAGTTCAGGACTTGAAGAAAGGACGAATAGGCAAAGATGCTATTTCACTGTAGTTCAGGACTTGAAGAAAGAACGAATAGCCAAAGATGCTATGACACTGTAGTTCAGGACTTGAAGAAAGGACGAATAGGCAAAGATTATCTCAGAATTTAAGCATTGTCTTACAAAAAAGACGAGTAGGAAAAGTTGATCTTAGCCTTTAAGCCTGGACTTGAAGAAAAGATGAATAGGCAAAGATGATCTGAGAGTTTAAGTCCTGACATGTAGAAACGATAAATATGCAAAGATGATCTGACGTATTAAGCCTGGACATGAAGAAAGGACAAATTGGAAAGGGGTTCTGAGAATTTAAGCCTAAATTTGATAAAAGGGACGAATAGGCAAAGGTGATCTGAGACTTTAAGGCTCGTCATAAAAAAAGGACACATAGACAAATATGAACTGACATTGTAATGCTGTACATGAAGAAAGGACATGAAAAAATGAAATGATAATTTATGCCTGGATTTGAAGAAAGAAGGAAAATGCAAAGATGATATAAGAATTAAAGCGTGGATTTGAAGAAAGGACGAAGAGGAAAACATGATCTGAGGCTTCAAGTCAGGACTTAAAGAAACGACAAGTAGGCAAAGATGATCCAAGACTTTAAGTCTGGACTTAACAAAATGGCGAAAAGTCAAAGATGATCTGAGACTTTAAGCCTGGATTTGAAGAAATACCGAATAGGCAAATATGATCTGAGACTTTAAGACTGAACTGGAGGAAAGGACGAATATGCAAAGGTTATTTAAGACTATAAGCCTTGACATTAAGAGATTACAAAAAGGCAAAGATAATCTGACATTTTAAGGTTGGACATGAGGAAAGGACGAATAGGCAAAGATGATCGGACACTTTGAGCCTGGTTTTGAAGAAAAGGCGAAGAGGCAAAGAAATTTGAGACTTTAAGCTTGGACATGAAGAATGGACGTATAGCACATGATTATCTGGACTTTAAGCCTTACCTTGAAGAAATGACGTGTAGGCAAAGATGATTTGAGGCTTTCATCCGGGAAATGAAAAAAGGACGAATAGGCATAAACGATCTTTGACTTTATGCCTGGACATGAAAAAAGGACATTTAGGCAAAGATGATCTGAGATTTTAAGGTTGGCTATGGAGAAAAGACGAATGAGCAAAGATGATCTATTCTTTAGGCCTGGCCTTGAAGAAAGATCGAAATGGCAAATAGGTCCTGAAATATGGAGAGCATGTTATTTAAAAAGAGTTAAGAAACTATTAGGTTTTTTAAAGGTGTTTGTAAATATAAAAAAAATTGTAAAGTTTTGTAAAAGTTCTTACTTTTTTCATTAATTTACATTTTAATTCTTGAATCTGCACTAACTTATAAGTTTTATGAATTATTAATTAAATCAAAACCTTCGAAATTTTATTAGTTCTGTGAAAGAATACGTATTAAATTCAGCTTATCATTAAGCCCGGATATTTTTCTACTGTCTGCTCCAAAGTAAATAAGGCGGTAAATATATTTTTTTTTAAATTTTAAAATTAAGGGGAATCAATCTAGTTTATAAAAGAATATTTTAAATTTTTATTCACATCTATAGTAATAATTTCGATATGGCCTTAATAACATAGCAGCACCCAACTACTGCTCAATCACTCTCAACACTAAATACGCTCGGTAACATCCACGCATATTAAGATTGATTCTCAAACCCTTGACAAGTATGTTAAATAAAAGTAAAGATGTTTATTACGTACCAAATATCAGTAGAAATGTAGAAGTCTGGCGATATGAGCGTGATTGTTAGTTGTGTGACGCCAAGTCTGATATTTCACTACAACGAGAGAGAGAGAAATGTCAAATGCGTTTTGCCTTTTGCTTCGCGAGACGGTGGAGCTGTGGAGATGGGAAATGTAAATGTACAGCTCAATTTATTGGATTTGTACAGTTGCAAATTAATTGTAATAAACATATTTTATAGCACATCTTGTCAAACGTAAAATTCTAAGACACTTAAATGTTTTGGTGTGATTGTTGTGACCTAGGTTGGCCTTATGGGTAATACGTCCCTTTGGTTAACTTAAGCAATTAAAGTGCTATAACGCCGTTTTGTGTGTACCATCTGACCTGTATAATAAATTATAATGTAAGGTAATATAATAAAATGTATCACACTAAATGGGCTTCTAGTTCGTTCAAGACACCCCCCCGCCCACATGTTAAGGGGAATTTAAGATTCATCATCACCATCATAATATCTCTTAGTCCATGGGACGTAGGGGCGCCACAGATGACATGAAAAGTATCCTCTTACACTCCTCTCTGTCTTCTGCACTTCGCACAGCATCGCCCAGTGTTAGTCCCGTCCACTTTTTTATGTTATCGTACCATCTTTTTATCTGTCTTCTTCTCCCTCCTCTCGTTGTGCCTTGCAGGATTTCTTTGGCGATTTAAGATTATGGGAGACATATGGTCTCTTCGGAATGATGTATGTGCACTTCAAGCAGTCTTGAACATGACACCATTCTTTACTCAAATTTTAGTGCTCCCGATGGGCAAACCCATGTGCCTTCAGATGATTATGGGTTTTCCGCGGCAAAAATTACTCCAGGGGGATAAAATAACAGTGTAGACAATATGAATATGTTGACACAAAAGGGACGGTGATTGGCTAATTCACCAGCTATCGAACGTTTGAAGTCGGATGGTAAAGCATGTAGGCATGTTTGAATTTGGCTGGCCATGTGACAAAGTCACTCTCTCAAATTTCAATGTCCCTGAAGCGACCAGTTAATATCATCTTGTCGCACTGTTTGCACATGTACTGTGTAGTGCTTGGACTAGGTGTCAATGTACTGTGTAGTGCTTGCACTAGGTGTCAATGTACTGTGTAGTGCTTGGACTAGGTGTTGATGAACTGTGTAGTCCTTGGACTAGGTGTCAATGTACTGTGTAATGCTTGGACTTGATGTCAATGTACTGTGTAGTGCTTGGACTAGGTGTTGATGTACTGTGTAGTGCTTGGACTAGGTGTTGATTGCTGGTTGTCTTATGTACATTATCGATGTAACATACCATCACCGAGAAATGAGAACAAACCACACACCAGTGACGTAGCAGAGGTAGCGGCCGTTTCAAACTGAGACCAAAACACATTTTTTTAAAAGTAGGGGTTTAAAAGAGTATGTCCTTTCCTGTTCATCGAACACATTTTTTACGTGGTGTAATTTCTAATGAAACAAACAAACTTTTAAGAGTGAGTTTATCTTAAAGTTAAATAATAATTAACTAAATTCAACGAATCTTCACTGCTGCTCCCTTTCCATCCTGAACTGAAGCGCAGATCGAAAGGAACTTGGCGAAGGAGGTGGACAACAAGATATACTTTTTGTGATTGACTTATTACTGAAGCGGTTCCAACAAATACATAATTATTTTTTTTAAAATAATTATCCTTTCTATTGAGGTGAAAAGTAAAAAAAAGTTTTGCACATATCAGTGTGAGGGGAACGTACATTTCCATTAGAATCTCTTCAGTTTATCTCCGATTAAGAGAATTATGGTAACAATTAATTTCAGTGTGCACCAAAATTCATTCATGTATTTTGAATTTATCAAAGAAAACTCAGGGCAGATGTTTTCCGTCTTTCAACACCCCTCTCCAATGTTCTCCTTCCGTGATTATGGTCACAGTTCCGAAACAATTTTATTATCAAATTAAAGTAGTTACTTTATATATATTTATTTATTGTTTCTAACATTGTTCAGGAGTTAAGAAATAAAAAAACAACAACAACAAAAAAAACCAATAAAATCTGTATCAATTTTCTTTGAACATTTATTATTTGAGTTTGTGGGTCTGTTTAGAATGTTCGCTCCTCCTAGTGCTCCAAGCCTGGCTTCTCCTAGCGTCCAAACTTTGCCCCCCCCCCCTAGCGTCCAGACCTGGTTCCTCCTAGAGATCCAAACCTCGCTCCTCCTAGCATCAAAACCTGTCTCCTCCTGGAGGTCTAAACCTGGCTCCTCCAAACTCCCAAAACTGGCTGCGCTACTTGTAAATCCCTTTATCCAAAGTATTGGCGTAGCAAGATTCCTTTGAGGGGGCATTTGTTGAGGGGGCATTTTCGTTTTAAGTAAAAAAAAAATTCCGTGGAAAGTCATTGCTGTTTCCGTTAAGTTTGCGAAACTATTGATATTGTGTTTATACCAGACAGCTCCAGGAAGAATGCAAGGAACATTATGTTGATCCCTTCTCCACCTCAGTAAACCTGACCAAGGTTTGGGACACTGTTAGTTGAGACGGTCTTTGGAGATCATGGCCAACTAAGGCAGAGCGCCGCTCGCGTTGATCGCAAGGATGTTTGCCTCTTCGTGGTGCAGCAGAATAGCAGGTTGGAGTCGACCACCTGAAGCTAAAAAGACCCGGCTAAACAACAAATTTCAGACCGAATGACGCATTGGGAGAGAGGACTTCGTGACGCAAGCTAGTCCCTAAGGGTTGGAAGCAAAACTTCCCAGACTTACAGCACTCAGGGCAAGTACGATTAGACTATCATTAGTTGAGCTGGTAACTAAGTCACTGCTTTCATCGTTGGTGTCCGGGGACGGGCTGGATAGGGACGAGACTACCACCCCTGGATTGGACATCAAAAATCCTCTTCTGTCAATGTCGGGGACTGGTTGACAGAAGATAGAGCTACTGGACGTGACATGCGTGGCGCCAAGAGTCAGCCCCACTGACCTCACCAACATGGAACACTACCAACATGCTAGTTAAGTGATAAGTTCTAGGTAACAGTGATTCGGAGCAATCCATGGCTTTACGCCTCAATGCACGAAACCCCAACTTGTGTATATCCATCTCTACATCATCTATCCATCTCAGCCTTGGTCGACCGGTGAGTCGTCTGCCCCTAGGCTTCTGCCTGTATATAACTTTTGCTGCTCTTCATTTTGGCATCCTTTCAACATGTCCTGCCCACCGTAGTCTGCCTTTTTTATCACACTGTCACATAAATCAATAATGTCATATTTTTACATTGAGACAAACTTCCAATAATTAAAAAGCGGACATGTATTTCTTTTAAAGAATATAATAAAAACAATAATACTAATTAGAATATAAAAAAAATATGAAACACTATACAAAGAAAGCAACGAATTAAAAAATAGATTGATTACAAGCACTTAACAGTCATCATGGATGAATGGTAAAGGTCATTACATTCTGCTAAACAAGCGTGATTTCCTGGCACAATGGCGAATCATATCATAAAATCAATCGTTTTGGGAAGATCAAACTCAATACCGAGTCTTGCCAAATCTGCCAGTGACATAGTCAATCTCAGATAATTTTGTATTAGCTTTAGTTTGCTGAATGGGCGCTCTGAAGAGGAGACACAGACGAGAATTGTTAACCGAATACGAAGGCAGACACAAATGTGTGGACATAGTCCTTCCAGCGGGCACCTTTTCCAGCAAATCAGCAACTCCAATGGACTCAGTTGACCATCTCTAATATATTTGCTTGTTGACCAGATGGCAAATGTCTTATCTCCATTTTAAGATATTCACTCATATCAGCGGAATACTGATCTGCCAGTAATTTTAAATTTTCTTTCAGTAAATCTTGAGGAATTGATGATAGGTACTTCCAGAGGAAGCTGAGCTCAGAAATGTTAACTGTATAATTAAAAGGATCAGTAAGTCCTCCAATAACATGGTCGCATATTACACATAGGACAAACTTTCTGAACTATGTTTCTTCGGGGCTTGTTCCATTTCGTCCTGTTTAGACAAATCTGCTGCTTCCTTAGCAGCTTCATCATGGAACCTCTTTCTTTTGGGTTTTACTTCACCCCGGGTTCCAGAGAGTTTCAGTTCTATGCACAAATTCAAAGCAGCACACTAAGCCTTGCTTCAGATATTCTTCCAGTGGTTAAGAAGGTGTGTCACTTCTGAAATTATGTTTCTCTTTTTTTTTTTTTTTTTTTTTTTTTTTTTTTTTTTTTTTTTTTTTTTTTTTTTTTTTTTTTTTCTTTTTGAGATGTGAGTACATAATTTTTGCCACTTTTAGCCACTGACAATTCTTCTGTTGATGCCAGCATAGACTTGAATGCTCGACAGATCTTGTTCCAAAATAATTGACAAGGAAATCAAAATAATGCTTGTTTGACCCACACAAGTCAATCGTGATCACGATTTTCATCATTTAACTTTTAAAATGTGAGATATACGTTCGCGACAGACCTGGTTACATATATATATCTTTTATAACTGTTTTAGGAGAGCCAGTACGACCTTTTCAAACAAATTGTTTCTATATCCAATTGATAATGTGCCTGTCTTAAAAGAAGTCCAAATACCAATTCCAGTATTTTGCCTACTATTCTCTTCACTGTGTTTGCCATGCCCATATTCTGTCCTTTTCCCAAGAGCAACGTAAAATGTAATCCAGAAATATATCTATCAGGCTGTACGATGTATCAAGTACATGTACAGGTCAGCTCGCCAACAGTAATACAAGTACACGCACGATCTCCTTCCACAATGTTCTCGCACACACAGTCAAAGTAATAGCACGTTCACGAAAGTTACGACCATAGACACTATGTCACATCTATCACAAAAACATGTCTCACTGCGTCACAGGCCTAATGGTGCCAAGAATGTTCATGAACTAAAATGACTCAAAAGACACACTGCCCCAACACATTCTCTAATTCAACCCAACTACTACTGATAGGACCGATGGATGGTGTAGGCGAAGGTCAAGGTGAAAGGTTTTTCTTTTTGAATCCCTTTTTCTTATTTCGTTCAGCACCACACCCCCTCCCTCGACCCAGCAAAACCATTTTCTGTCATGAAAAGTTCTGGAGTTGGCCGAAACTGCAGTCCTTACACTCAAAGAAAGAAAGTGCTTGCAGAAGGTGGACCACTTTTCTCTCCTCCTTTTTCTTCGGCCATCGCCCCTTTAAGCACAAAAACTTATCTCAAGTGCACTGCCCCCCCCCCCCCAATATTAAAAATGTTAAGAATAATAGTGTAATAGAAATGAACGACGCACACTCTTCTGTGTTCGGTGTAACAACTGACCTTTATTCTACATTAAACATCCTTTTTATCGTCTACATTCAAGATCACTCATTCCACTTTTCCCACGCATTTAAGTTTAAAACATTCATGAATAAAAACAACTCACGACGTCCAGCCATACCACATAACAACAACAACACAGGCCAATCAGGTCACGACGTCCAGCCATACCACATAACAACAACAACACAGGCCAATCAGGTCACCAACTTCATTCACTACTCACAATAATAATCTTCAGTCATACTGTCACAAATAGCTTGCAAGAAAATAAGTACTAACATTAATATGGAGGTGTAACAAATGCAGAATTTTTAATTTACATCGAAACGAAACATTTTACTTTTATTCATTCAGAAACAGACAAGACCCACCTCAGATTTTTAAAATGTTTTTAATTATTTAGATCCAGTTACAGATATCTGGCATTTACATTGGTCAATTACTCTTAATAAAGTGATAGCAGTTTTTCTACACCTTTGAAATTCTCTTAGCAGAAAATTAACTCACCATGTTTATATTGATGTGTTATTTATTTGCATGATGCAAGATTAGCCGACCACTCGTAACACTTGCAAGATATGCCATTGAAACTTGAAACCTAAAAAAACAACAACAAAAAAAAACGGCTGAAAACGGATTAAACACATTGGAGAGAGAAGCTCTCCGGAAACTATAATCTGGACCCACAAAGGATGAATGTGGATGGAGAACATGAACAAGCCAGGAATTATATAGTCTGTATTAGGATCCCATACCAGTAGCAGAAATAATAAAGGGCAGGCTTCGCTGGGTGGGACACTTGGAAAGAATGGCACAAAACAGAGGACTGAAGTGGGTGTTCCTCCATAACCCAAGAGGAAAACGGCTCAAAGCAGACACAGGCTTAAACGGTTGGATGAATTGGGGAAAAGATCTACTGGAGCTGGGAATCCAAGCATGAAAAAAGAAAAGGGTTAGTTTGGTCTGAGTGGAAGGAGGTGGTGAAGTAGACAAAAGCCCTACATTTGCTTTAGCGCCTTAGTGATTGATGGAAAGTTTGACGGCTATAAAACTAATCTATCAAAAATACAATTTTATGAATGCAATAACAAGGTGTTAGAAAATGGCAAAATATTACATGTGGAATAGCATTGTGTTGCACGCAACTTTTTTTGTTGTGTAGTGACAGCACGCTTTTATGCCGCCTAGTCGTGCTCCATGTTGGTAGTGCTCCATGTTGGTAGTGTTCCATGTTGGTAGTGTTCCATGTTGGTAGTGTTCCATGTTGGTAGTGCTCCATGTTGGTAGTGCTCCATGTTGGTAGTGTTCCATGTTGGTAGTGTTCCTTGTTGGCAGTGCTCCATATTGGAAGTTTTCCATGTAGGTAGTGTTCCATGTTGGTAGTGTTCCATTTTGGTAGTGCTCCATGTTGGTAGTGTTCCATGTTGGTAGTGCTTCATTTTGTTAGTGTCCATTTTGGTAGTTCTCAATGTTGGTAGTGGTCCATGTTGGTAGTGCTTTATGTTGGTAGTGCTCCATGTCGGTAGTGCTACGTGTTGGTAGTGCTCCATGTTGGTAGTGCTCTATGTTGGTTGTGCTCCATGTTGGTAGTGTTGCACGTTGGTAGTGCTCCATGTTGGAAATGCTCCATGTGATTATTGGTCCATGTTGGTTTTTTTCCATGTTGGTAGCGCTTCATGTTGGTAGTGCTCCATGTTGGTAGTGCTCCATGTTGGTTGTGCTCCATGTTGGTAGTTCTCCATGTTGGAAGTGCTCTACGTTTGTAGAGCTCCATGTTGGTAGTGCTCCATGTTGGTAATGCTCCATGTTGGTAGTTCTCTATGTTGGTAGTGCTCCATGTTGGTAGTGCTCAAAGTTGGTAGTGCTCCATGTTGGTATTGCTCCATGTATGTAGTACTCTATGTTGGTAGTGCGCCATGTGGGTATTTGTCCATGTTGGTAGTGCTCCATGTAGGTAGTCTTCCATGTTGGTAGTGCACCATTTTGGTAGTGGTCCATGTTGGTTGTGTTCCATGTTGGTAGTTTTCCATGTTGGTAGTGTTCCATGTTGGTAGTTTTCCATGTTGGTAGTGCTCCATGTTGGTAGCGTTCCATGTTGGTAGTGTTCCATGTTTGTAGTGCTCCATGTTCGTAGTGCTCAATGTTGGTAGTGATCCATTTTGGTAGCGTTACATGTTGGTAGTGTTCCATGTTGGCAGTGCTCCATGTTGGTAGTGCGCCATGTTGGTAGTGCTCCATGTTGGTAGCGTTCCATGTTGGTAGTGTTCCATGTTGGTAGTGCTCCATGTTGGTAGTGCTCCATGTTGGTAGTGTTCCATGTTGGTAGCTTTCCATGTTGGTAGTGTTCCATGTTGGTAGCTTTCCATGTTGGTAGTGTTCCATGTTGGTAGTGTTCCATGTTGGTAGTGCTCCATGTTGGTAGTGCTCCATTTTGGTAGTGCTCCAGTGTAGCTCTAAAACAAATAAAACGTTTTAACTTAACTTGATAGTTGTCTCTGATTATATTATTATATTCCCCGTGAAGTAACTTGTTGACAATTTGATATTTTCAACACCGGTTAATAAATCATCAGACATCGTAATAAATTTTTACGTTATAGTATTCAGGGTCTTTTTACGGTTATGTACCGTTATTTTAACTAATAAAACAGTAATTTTACTGTAACGTTTCATAGCTACCGTTTTTATGGTTTTGTAGGCTACTTTAAGATAGCGCACTGTCTTTTTTAAATAAGCACTGTACCAACGTCGCTGTCAACAGTATTTAATAAGCGCTGTCAACAGCATTTAATAAGCGTTCTAAGGCCCGCGCTGTCAACAGTATATAATAAGTTCTATCCCACCTACGCTGTCAGCAGCATTTAATAATCGCTGTCAACAGTATTTAATAAGCGCTGTCAACAGTATTTAATAAGCGCTGTCAACAGTATTTAATAAGCGTCTTCTGGCCAGCGCTGTCAACAGTACTAAATAGGAACTGTCCGGCCGACGCTGTCAACAGTATTTAATAAGCGCTGTCCGGCCGTCGCTGTCAACAGTATTTAATAAGTCCTGTCAACAGTATTTTATAAGCATTGTCAGGCCGGCTCTGTCAACAGTATTTAATAAGCGCTGTCAACAGTATTTAATAACCGTTGACAGGCTGATTCTGTCAACAGCATTTAATAAGCGTTGTCCGGCCGACGCTGTCAACAGCATTTAACATGCGCTGTCTTGCCTATGCTGTCAACAGTACTTAATAAGCGCTGTCTTGCCGATGCTGTCAACAGTATTTAATAAGCGCTGTCCGGCCGGCGCTGTCAACAGTATTTAAAAAGCACTTTCTTGCCGATGCTGTCAATAGTATTTAATAAGCGCTGTCCGGCCGACGCTGTCAACAGCATTTTTAATAAGCGCTTTCCGGCCGATGCTGTCAGGCCGGTGCTGTCAGCTGCATTCAATAAATAAAAAGCAACTAGAAGTTATGTCCACTTTATTTTATTTGACGAATGACTTCAATACATCACTCATTAATCATAAACAGAATGAATGGTTGAATAAATTAGATAAAAATACATGCTTTGTTAATTGAACCAAAATGAGGGGGATCATGTGTAAAATAAACCAACGCACATTTTATTGTATTTTGAGCATGAATAGTTTTCCAAATTTAAAAAAAAATCTCATTTGACTAAATAGACTTCCTTTATAAATATGAATCAAATACGATGGGAAATAGATATAGAGAAACTATTTTGTTCTTTTCTGAAAAAAAAAGACAAAAATACCACCCCCCCCCTTGCTTCAGAATAATTCTTAAAGAATTAATGAAAGGAAAACAAATAATTACGAACTTAAGTACCTGTACCACACATCCTTTTCGGAAAAAATAAATTTCATTACTATCCTGTAATAATATTGTACTTGTCTCTTTTCAAAGTAATTATAGAAAAGCTTTTTTATTTTACCCATAACCAATCATGTCAAACATATAAAACTTTGCCCAAAATTGACTAGCAATGACGCGGCTGTATGAGTACATCCCCAGTTTCTAAAAGGCTTATCTATTCACCGGATCTAAACCTACTGTATGAGTGCTTCCCCCAGTTTAGAAAGGCCTATCTTTAGGAGTTGGTCCTTACAGCTAGGACTGAGTATGTCAGTCACCATATTGTAGATTTTAGCTCAAACAGGGACTTATTTCGTATTGTGGTTCAGCTGACCGTTAAACAAAAGGACACATCTTTGTCAAAAACTTTGCCGTAGGCGAGCTGCCAGACGCTCTAAATGAGTTGTTGTTTTTTATATAAAGAAATTTACGAAAAGCAGGGCGAGACTTGACATTTCCATCGATGCTCCCGAAATCTTGCCGTTTAACGGCACTGCTATGAGCGAATTTTTGGAGGTCACTGAATCCCATGTGAAGAAAATCCCAGTTGACTCTCCGAAAAAGTCATGTTTGCTCTTCAGGCAGGGCTGTTGTACGAATGTTTCTCGACCCAAATATGTTCGAAAATTATAGCCCCGTTTCAAATCTACCATTTTTATCAAACATTTTAGAGAAAGTCGTTCTCCGCCAGGTCCTGAACCACCTAACTCAGTGTAACTTGCTTGAGCCTTTCCAGTCAGCATACAGGGCGCATCATTCTACTGAGACAGCCCTGTTGTGCTGAGGGCAAGGTATCCCTTTAGTCGTTACTTGATCTATCGGCAGCGTTCGATAGGCTTGACCACGGCATACGTCTCCAGCGTCTGCAAAAAACGTTCGGTTTCACCGATACCGTCCTGAGATGGTTTCACTCGTATCTGACAAACCGCGTCCAATCAGTTATGGCAAACGGCTTGATCTCGAAGCAGTCTATTATCGAATTCAGTCCTAGGCCCGGTGCTTTAACTATGTACGTTCAGCCCCTGGGTGCAGTGATCAAGCAGTTTGACATGCTATGTCACTTGTTCGCCGATGATACCAAACTTCAGCAGTCCGTGAAAAGACCGACCTGATCCTCATTGCTTCCGCTCAAAAGCTAAAATCTATAAATAACACACCATCTCTTACTCTCTCAGGTGTACAGATTGAGTTTGCCTGGGTGTCTACGAGATAGAAAACTAACTATGGAAAATCACATTAACATGCTTTTCAAGGCGATTTTTCTAGAGCTGCGCAGAATTAGTCATATCAGACCTTTCCTAACGTTTGATGCAACAAAGAGGCTGATGTCTGCTTTCGTGCTATCACGCATGGATCACTGCACTGCTCTCATGTTGGGTCTTCCAGCTACGATCCTGGATAACATTAAAAAAAGCACAGCAATTTTAGTGTCTTAGTGATGCGACAAAAATGATGTGCGAATCTCTTAATATGACGTCAAAGTACACATCAGAAAGTCCGATAGCTTTAAGCTTAAAACCTAATGCAAACCCCGCAAAAAAATTATCAGTGCTATGGTTTTTATTCGCTGCTGGAGCCATCTGGCGTTTTTGGCTGCACAGTACTATCTGGCTTTGTTGGCTACACAGGCCCATTTGGCTTTGTTGGCTACCCAGTCCTATCTGACTCTGCTGGCTACACAGTCTATCTGGCTTTGTTGGCTACACAGGCCCATCTGGCTTTGTTGGCTACCCAGTCCTATCTGACTCTGCTGGCTACACAGTCTATCTGGCTTTGTTGGCTGCACAGTCCTATCTGACTTTGCTGACTACCCAGTCCTATCTAACTCTGCCGGCTGCACAGTCCTATCTGGTTTTGTTGGCTACCCAGTCCTTTCCTGCTCTGTTGGCCACCCAGTCCTATCTTGCTCTGTTAGCTACCCAGTCTACCTGGCTTTGTTGGCTACACAGTCCTATCTGGCCTTGTTGGTTAAACGAATAAAATATTGGATAGGGGCGCTGCTATACAATAACATTACTAACAGAAGAAGGAAAGCCGATAATTATTACGTTAAATACCTAAGTTATTATATAACGCGAAAAAATAATTATAACTTTTAAAAACATTTCAGCTTATAAGAATAATGATGATTTTTTTCCACCATTGTACACACATGACGTTTCTTTGGTTGTCATGGTGATTATTGTCTCTTGTCTCGAGGCGCTATTGGCGAGCTCACCATCAGTCCGACAGCCTTAAACAAAGACCCTGTCAAAAAACGATTCCTCTCTGCCAACTTCCAAAAGAAGCATAAAGGATGTTGGCTCGTTTCTTCTGTTTTCTTACACTACTCTTGTCATACATAAATAGTTTTATGATATAATGCTAATGAACGAAATGTTTATTTATTTCTTACATTTAAAAAATAAAAAAAAATCCCAACAACCATCGCCATGTCACGTGGACTAAATCTGCCTAGAAGGCCTACTATCTTCATAACTTGGAGTAGTTGCATCAAAATTAATCTGACAATGAGAAGGAAACAACCCGAACAACATTCTTAAGTTTGGAATAATTTGAACACAAGGAAAAACTAATGTATTAATAATCAAAGTTTCTGCATAAGCCTTAATCAATTCAGATAAAAAGAGTGAGTGGAGATGGTTTTGGGTAGTGAGTGGAGATGGTTTTGGGTAGTGAGTGAAGATGGTTTTGGGTAGTGAGTGGAGATGGTTTTGGGTAGTGAGTGAAGATGGTTTTGGGTAGTGAGTGGAGATGGTTTTGGGTAGTGAGTGAAGATGGTTTTGGGTAGTGAGTGAAGATGGTTTTGGGTAGTGAGTGGAGATGGTTTTGGGTAGTTAGTGGAGATGGTTTTGGGTAGTGAGTGGAGATGGTTTTGGGTAGTGAGTGGAGATGGTTTTGGGTAGTGAGTGGAGATGGTTTTGGGTAGTGAGTGGAGATGGTTTTGGGTAGTGAGTGGAGATGGTTTTGGGTAGTGAGTGGAGATGGTTTTGGGTAGTGAGTGGAGATGGTTTTGGGTAGTGAGTGGAGATGGTTTTGGGTAGTGAGTGGAGATGGTTTTGGGTAGTGAGTGGAGATGGTTTTGGGTAGTGAGTGGAGATGGTTTTGGGTAGTTAGTGGAGATGGTTTTGGGTAGTGAGTGGAGATGGTTTTGGGTAGTGAGTGGAGATGGTTTTGGGTAGTGAGTGGAGATGGTATTGGGTAGTGAGTGGAGATGGTTTTGGGTAGTGAGTGGAGATGGTTTTGGGTAGTGAGTTGAGATGGTTTTGGGTAGTTAGTGGAGATGGTTTTGGGTAGTGAGTGGAGATGGTTTTGGGTAGTGAGTGAAGATAGTTTTGGGTAGTGAGTGGAGATGGTTTTGGGTAGTGAGTGGAGATGGTTTTGGGTAGTGAGTGAAGATGGTTTTGGGTAGTGAGTGAAGATGGTTTTGGGTAGTGAGTGGAGATGGTTTTGGGTAGTGAGTGGAGATGGTTTTGGGTAGTGAGTGGAGATGGTTTTGGGTAGTGAGTGGAGATGGTTTTGGGTAGTGAGTGAAGATAGTTTTGGGTAGTGAGTGGAGATGGTTTTGGGTAGTGAGTGGAGATGGTTTTGGGTAGTTAGTGAAGATGGTTTTGGGTAGTGAGTGGAGATGGTTTTGGGTAGTGAGTGAAGATGGTTTTGGGTAGTGAGTGACGATGGTTTTGGGTAGTGAGTGGAGATGGTTTTGGGTAGTGAGTGGAGATGGTTTTGGGTAGTGAGTGGAGATGGTTTTGGGTAGTGAGTGGAGATGGTTTTGGGTAGTGAGTGAAGATGGTTTTGGGTAGTGAGTGGAGATGGTTTTGGGTAGTGAGTGGAGATGGTTTTGGGTAGTGAGTGGAGATGGTTTTGGGTAGTGAGTGGAGATGGTTTTGGGTAGTGAGTGGAGATGGTTTTGGGTAGTGAGTGGAGATGGTTTTGGGTAGTGAGTGGAGATGGTTTTGGGTAGTGAGTGGAGATGGTTTTGGGTAGTGAGTGGAGATGGTTTTGGGTAGTGAGTGGAGATGGTTTTGGGTAGTGAGTGGAGATGGTTTTGGGTTGTGAGTGGAGATGGTTTTGGGTAGTGAGTGGAGATGGTTTTGGGTAGTGAGTGGATATGGTTTTGGGTAGTTAGCGGAGATGGCTTTGGGTAGTGAGTGGAGATGGTTTTGGGTAGTTAGCGGAGATGGCTTTGGGTAGTGAGCGGGAAAAAAACTCACAGACAAAAACTAACAGATCAGAAGGTAATGGAAAATTTCTTTGTAAACCGTCATTTTATGATAGTCTATTTAAATTTTTTATTATAAACTAAATATCAGTAAATGGCAGTAAGAGACGGCTCGTTGGGATTTGCTAATATTTTCAAAATTTACCAGTGCACTCTTTCTAGACTTATCTATTAATAAATTCATGTGATAATCATCAATGCATAGATATTTGTGTCAAAGGAACTCATTGTATAGTGTTATTTTCTTCCAATGAATGTTCTTTCTGTGACACTTGCTTCCGTTTAGTCTATAATAAACATTTATATGGATTTTAAAATAAAATAAAATTAAGTTTTATACAAAGTTGTTCTGTGACTTTTTTCTATGTTTTGTTTGTTCTGTGACTTTTTTCCCCTGCGACATTTTTCGTACAATCGTTTTTGAGTTAGTCGGCTTTGATATACATCACTTTTTCTTTATATGCTTTGGTGTGATTCTACTTTGACTTTTTAGATGGAACTTACAACGCCCACCCTTCTCCTGAAGTTTTAAATTCATATATTGCCCGTAATCACTAAAAATTTTATAACGGTTTAAGCTCATTGTGTGCTCCTATGTTTTCTTTACTGTGTGAAAGCTATTAATATAAAGATAATGCATTTTATTGCAATAGCGTAACATTTCTAACATAAGAACTCAAGTATTTCAACTAATAAAAAACTTGACAGCTGAACTCCATAGGATTTATGACAGCTGAACTCCATATGATTTATGACAGCTGAACTCCATAGAATTTATGACAGCTAACGCCATAGGATTTATGACAGCTGAACTCCATAGGATTTATGACAGCTGAACTCCATAGGATTTATGACAGCTGAACTCCATAGGATTTATGACAGCTGAACTCCATAGGATTTATGACAGCTGAACTCAATAGGATTTATGACAGCTGAACTCCATAGGATTTATGACAGCTGAACTCCATAGAATTTATGACAGCTGAACTCCATGGGATTTAAGAGAGGCTAAATCCTCAGGATTTTGTGAGTGCGCATAATGTTTAAACAAAGATAAATTGTTTATTATTAATAAACGAAAAAGGGGATTTTTTGCGATCATGATTTCGATATTTGCTTTAATGACCCTTTTGCTCTTACCATCACTATTATCTATATTTATATTTAAAATGTTCCGTGGCATCTTGAATGTGCAATGCATTTGCATTCTGGAAGTGGAGGTTTTGTCTTTCAAAGCGTTTCCCAAATACGTGGCCGCCAACTAGAAATAACGCAATGCTATCTCGGTGTTTGTAACGTGGTTCAGTTGTCTTCCCTTACAATACCCTACATAACCATTAACTAGATTTGAGACGGGACTACTGATGGGACTACCGAAACAACTAGCGACGGGACTAGCGATGGGACTCACGATGCAAATATTGAATTTAATGATTGGAACTGACTCATCGTCATCTGGAAAATTTTCTTGAAATTGGCTGAATGTTGAAATGGGCAAATGTTCAAAATGTGCAAATGTTCAAAATAGTTTTAGATTAGACGAGGCTAAAGAAAATGAGACTTACTGCCTTCTATGCGATTTAAATTAAAATTAGAGAGATTTATAAGAAGCGTACATATTGACACCTCAGGAAGAATCACAGCCCTTTCTTTGTTCCAGAATTCTCTCTGAGAATACGAACCAACCAGGAATTATATGGATGGAACCAAGATAGCACGCTAGTAGCTGAAGTAAAATCTGTGATACCAACCAACCAGGAATTATATTGACGAAACCAAGATAATACGCTAGAAGCTGAAGCAAAATCTGAGAATACGAACCAACCAGGAATTTTATGAACTAAATCAAGATCACACGCTAGAAGCTGAAAAAATTAAGAGCAGACTTCTCTGGGCGGGGTACAATGAAAGAATTCTAAAGGAGACAGGAGTAATAAAGGTACACAACCAAAACTCCAGAGAAAAACAGCTCAGAGGCTGAATGTGCAAATGTTCAAAATAATTTTAGATTAGACGAGGCTAAAGAAAATGAGACTTAGAAGCTTAGATAGATGGGCGATGTAGAAACAAGATCTACAGCAGATGGCAATTCAGGAATGGAAAAGAAAAGCACCAGTTAGGCATTAGTGGAAGGAAGTGGTGAGGCAGGCCAAAGCACTACATGGGCTGTAGCGCCACAGGCATGTATGGATGGTCTGAGTGGAAGGTAGTGGTGAGGCAGGCAAAAGCCTTACACGCCACGTACCGCCACAGAAATACATTTAATATAATACGATTTCCAGACGTTAGCACTAATTGGGATTCTTCTAGAGTACGTTATCTGAATGCATGTTTTGTCAAATAGATGAGAAGTTCACGCATTGAACCAGTCATGGTTGAAAGATTTATTCATAGTACTACCTATAAATTTTAGAATTAAAACACAATTTGCTAAATCTAAAAATAGAAACGTTATTAAGCTTCTCTTGCGTGGATTCTCAGTTTTCGGAGCGTTTCCCATTATTCTATTTTAATCTATGACTTTTGAAAGGGCGTTGATAATATAACATATTCCTCGTGCTCGGATACAACATCTCGGATAAAACATCTCGGATAGAAAATTTCAGCTAAGATTTATTTTTTACATTTGTGGTATTCTTTGTTCGACGAAGAAGGCTTCTCGCCGACACTTTCGTTGTTTTTTGTGCCTTCCTCTTTTTTTCAGGTTTTCCCATATTTTGATTCACATATTTCCTTGTAACTCAACCTGATTGCAGTTTCTCTCCCTGATTAAGACAATTTAAACCATTGCTTTAGGGGATATCAAGATAATGTTATCTGTATAAGCAATAGCTCTACGTGACATCAAGATGATTACAGATAACTTTATATTAAAAATTGTGAGAAAAAACAAACAAATACCATCTTGTATTCACGTTTTGTCGATACTTTATTGTTTAGTTAAGGTAAATACAGTTTTAGTTTTTAGAACATTTGTATCTACGTTGTTCGATATATGTTATTTGTAAAAATTCCGTTTTTTTTTAAAGAAAACATTTCATTCTTGATGACTTATTTGAATAAATCTTGGAAAAGAAAAAGTAGATTTTTGGCTTAATTCAATCCAATAGCAAATTTCTCTACAGTGATAGAAGATAACTTAATATCTAATTAACGTTTTCCCAAGATATTGAGCAGCGTACCCAGAGGCCCTCCAGTTGGTTTTTTGGTATTGGCTAATGCTCCAAGCGTGCCGATAGGTACTCCTCCAAGAGGGTTGACAGCTGCTCCTCGAAGTGTGCTGCTAGATACTCCTCCAAGAGGGTTGACAACTGCTCCTCCAAGTGTGCTACTAGATACTCCTCCAAGAGGGTTGACAGCTGCTCCTCCAAGTGCGCTACTAGATACTCCTCCAAGAGCGTTGACAGCTGCTCCTCCACGTGTGCTACTAGATACTCCTCCAAGAGGGTTGACAGCTGCTCCTCGAAGTGTGCTGCTAGATACTCCTCCAAGAGGGTTGACAGCTGCTCCTCCAAGTGTGCTACTAGATACTCCTCCAAGAGGGTTGACAGCTGCTCCTCCAAGTGCGCTACTAGATACTCCTCCAAGAGCGTTGACAGCTGCTCCTCCAAGTGTGCTACTAGATACTCCTCCAAGAGTGTTGACAGCTGCTCCTCCAAGGGTGCTAGTAGATACTCCTCCAAGAGGGTTGACAGCTGTTCCCCCAAGTGTGCTGCTAGATACTCCTCCAAGAGGGTTGACGGCTGCTCCCCCAAGTGTGCCAGTAGATACTCCTCCGAGAGGGTTGACAGCTGCGCCTCCAAGTGTACTAGTAGATACTCCTGCAATTGAGTTAACCCCTGCTACTCCAAGTGGGCTGCTTTGTACTCTTTCATTTGAGCCACCAGCTAATCCACTAGCTAATCCACCATCAACAGTGCCTACAGTTAATCCTCCAATAACACCTCCAGTTAATCCCCCAACAGTACCACCAACTAATCCACTAGCCAATCCACCAATCGCACCACCAGTTAATCCACCAGCAACGCTATCAGGTAATCCTCCACTAACGCCTCCAGTAAGTCCCCCAACTGCACCACCAGTTAACCCTTTAGTTAATCCAGTTAATCCACCTGTTAATCCACCAGTTAATCCACCTGTTAATCCACCAGTTAATCCACCAACCGTGCCACCAGTTAATCCACCAGCAGTGCCCTCAGCTAATGCCCCCAAAGTGGCACCAGCTAATCCTCCAGGTAATCCCCCACCTACGCCGCCAGTTAATCCCCCAACTGCATCACCAGTTAATCCACCAGTTAATCCGCCAGTTAATCCACCAACCGTGCCATCAGTTAATCCTCCAGCCGCGCCACCAGTTAATCCTCCAGCTGCGCCACCAGCCAATCCACCAGCAGTGCCCCCAGCTAATCCTCCAACAGTGCCACCAGCTAATCCTCCAGTTAATCCACCAGTCAGTCCACCAATCGCGCCACCAGTTAATCCATCTGCTAATCCCCCAGCAGCACCACCAGCTAATCCACCAATTAATCCTTCACCAACAACACCAGTTAATCCCCCAACAGCGTCACCACTTAATCCAAGATTTAGACCACCAATCTTGCTACCAGTTAACCCTACAGGTGCACCACCAGCTAATTCACCAGCTAATCCACCAGCAAGCCCTTCAGTTAATCCTCCACCAATGCCTGCAGATAATCCGCCGCCAATACCACCAGATAATCCCCCAACATTGCCACTACCTAATCCACTAGTGGCGCTGCCAGTTAATCCACTTGCTAATCCCCCAGCAGCACCACCAGTTAATCCCCCAACAGCGCCGCTACCTAATCCACCAGTTAAACCACCCATCGCGCCTCCGGTTAATGCACCAGCAGCACCATCAGTTAGTCCACCACCAGCACCGCCAGTTAGTCCACCAAGAAGTCCACTACTCTGTCCCGTTAGAGCACTGCCAGTTAGTCCTCCAAGAAGTCCACTACTCTGTCCCGTTAGTGCACTCCCAGTTAGTCCTCCAAGAAGTCCACTACTCTGTCCCGTTAGTCCACCGTCAGTTAGTCCTCCAAGAAGTCCACTACTCTGTCCCGTTAGTGCACTCCCAGTTAGTCCTCCAAGAAGTCCACTACTCTGTCCCGTTAGTGCACTCCCAGTTAGTCCACCAAGAACGCTTTCTATTGTTTCAACCGGTCTACTTAACGGTACCACATTAGAGACACCACCAAGTAAATTATTTACTGTACTTCCCAATGCCTCAACAGGCAAGGCATCGGTCAAACCTTTCAGGGCGTCCACTACTTCTAGATTACCAACGAGATTTTCTACAGATTTGATGGAACCCAATAGTTGTTCATCACTGGTAATTGCTTTTAGTAAATTATTTACTGTAGGCACGGCAACTAAATCACTAACTTCATTTAACAAATTACCCGCATCAGTAACTGCCCCTGATATTAATCCAGACACTCCCTCAAGCAGACCACCTCCTAATACACTAGGCAATAAATTATCAACTTTATCAACCAGGTTTTCAACTGCACCAGATGCTATTTTACTAATACCATCCAAAGAATTTCCAATTTTCTCTCCCCCACCAATGATATTGATCAGGGAGGGAATGGTGCCTCCTCCAAGTAGTGGTGCTGTCACCCCATCGAGTAAACCACTAACTATCTTTTGCTCAACATTGTTCAGGATTTTCGTAATTTTACTTGCTCCCAAATCTTGAGTTATTTGATTTAAACCTAAGCTATTCGTAAGATCGCCAAGTCCCCCTGATTTATCATTGTTTAAACCTACTTTTAGCACATCCACCAAAGACCCTGAGATACCATTTGTTAAACCTGCGGTAATTCCACGAACCAAACCATCGGTCAGCCCCTTAAGACCGGTCCCGATTCCATCAGTCAAACTTTTAGTCAAAGCAATAGCCAAACCATCAACAAGTTTGTCAGCGACTTGCAGTAAGCAATCGCAACTACCCTTTGAAGGGGTTACTACCGGAAGATCGGGAATCTTTACAGGAAGTTCAGGGACCTTTACAGGTAGATCAGGGACTTTTAAGGGTAGATCAGGGACCTTTACAGATTGTTCAGGGACTTTTAAAGGAAGTTCACCCAGTTGGGAAATGGTTTTCTCTTTTTTAATATCTTTCTTGGGTGGGCAATCCACATCCTCGTTTGCCAGATCCACAACAGCAACAACATCATCCACTATCTTGTTCACCAGAGGACACGTCGGTTTTTTCTGGGGTATATCCGCTTTCAGGGCGCACGGGGCTTGGACTACCGGCTGACCACATAAGTCGCTGGGATTTACTACGCCTTCGGGCTTCCCAGCATTGCAGTCCGAGGTTGTCGGTCCAGTAAGAACACCAACCAAATCGTCCACCACGCCCAGAAGATTAGTGCCACCAACTGTGACGCAAAGCTCAGGAAGAAGTCTTCTCGTTTTTTTCTCTGAAGAAAACAAATAGATTAGGAGTTAGTTATTTGAGGACCAGTTTGAAAAGATTGTCAATAAAAAGTGACACACCAGAAAAACTACAGAGAAAAAAAAGATAGGTGCTTGGAAAAATTATTGTTTCCATAAAAACCCGTTGGTTCTAATGGAATGCATGTTAAACAATAAAGTGTATCTAGTCACTTACGTCAGAATCAGAATTTTTATTGTATTTTTTTGCGCACCTTATTTGATGCTTTAATTATTAGTCGCGGCAGAACCGGTGCGCTGAGAGAGTGTGGCGTGACTGGATGGGAGAGCCTGACGTGTTTGGTTTAGAGAGTATGACGTGTCTGGCTTAGAGAGTATGACGTGTCTGGCTTAGAGAGTATGACGTGTCTGGCTTAGAGAGTATGACGTGTCTGGCTTATAGAGTATGACGTGTCTGGCTTAAGGAGTATGACTTTTTGGCTGAGAGAGTATGACATGTCTGGTTAGGAGTGTATTTCGTGGTTTGCTGTGAGAGTATGACGTATCTATCAAAAATTAGGATTAGTAACCTCATTTTACTTTATCTTATGTAACGTCCATCAGATCAACCTTTAAGAACTAGCATGTATGACTCGCTGTTACAATTCTACCCTGCTACTTTGAATTCTCAACACACTCCAATCAGTTTTTACGTACATAACTGTAACATGTTTCGAGGTTTTGTTTACTCATAAAAAAGACACTATTTCAAAACAACGACACTATTCAAAAACAACGATTCTATTCCAAAAAGACACTATTAAAAACAACAACACTATTCCAAAACAACGACACTATTCCAAAACAACGACACTATTCCAAAACAACGACACTATTCCAAAAACAACGACACTATTCCAAAAGCACGACACTATTCCAAAACAATGACACTATTCCAAAACAACGACACTATTCCAAAACAACGACACTATTCCAAAAAGACACTATTAAAAACAATGACACTGTTCCAAAAAGGCACTATTCAAAAACAATGACACTATTCGAAAACAACGACACTATTCGAAAACAACGACACTATTCCAAAACAACGACATTATTCCAAAACAACGACACTATTCCAAAAACAACGACTCTATTCCAAAAAGACAACATTAAAACAACGACACTATTCCAAAACAACGACACTATTCCAAAACAACGACACTATTTCAAAACAGTGACACTATTCAACAAAAAAAAAAGAAGAAGACATTATTCTAAAACAACGATAGTATTCCACGTCCTTGAAATATATATTTAGGAAATACTTCATCAGACTTTCCTTATTTTAAAAAGGATATATCTCTGTAGTGCTGTTTCTAACACCATTTCGTTTCGAGAAATCTGCCTCTGCTATTTTTAAGTTTGTCCTTTTAAGAATGCGACTTTACAACAAATGTATTATTACTAAACGCCGCCATCACGATGTTTTTAAAAAGACAATATTGAACAAATTAAAACAACTGTGGCAGAATTTAGAAATTAAACTTCAACTCAAAAGGAATAGCTGTCAATAACTTGTACCAACCGATTCTTTTCAGTTAAGCATACCGATATATATATATAGTGACATTGACATGACTTATTATCATTGAATGAAATTATTTTAAGTTTATCAACATCTTGTTTTTTTAATGACAGTAATAAAAGTATTGGGAATATCCACGTCATCAACGGGGCTACTGCCCATGAAGGCTCTAGCCCGGTTGGCCACATTATTCCATTCCGACCATTCCATTGCAGCTCCATGTACGGAGCTCCAGCTGATATAAACGCCCATTTACATCAATGAATCTCTTTTCTGGTCGACTGGTGACCTGCATGTCCCTTGGCTTCTGCCAGTAAACCACTAATGCTCCACAATGTTCTGGTTTCCGACTGTAAACAACTAATTCTCCACGACATTGTGGTTTCTGTCTGTTAACCACTAATTCTCCACAATATTCTGGTTTCTGCCTGTTGACCACTTATTCTTCGCAATATTCTGGTTTCTGTCTGTAAACTACAGAATTCTCCACAATATTCTGGTTTCTGTCAGTAAACTACTTATTTTCCACAATATTATGGTTTCTCTCTGTAAAGCACTTATCCTCCTCAATATTCTGATGTCTGTCTGTAAACCAATTATCTTCAATATTCTGATGTCTGTCTGTAAACCACTTATCATCCTCTACATTCTGGCACCGTGTCGAGATGTGCAGCCTAACGGAATTGTTTATTTTATTACCCGCAACTATTGTTGGTCTTGTCAAACTGGTGTAATTCTTGATTTGCCAGAAGTATCCCCCCATCATTAATCGGCCCATATATTTTTTTAAAAATTTCCCCCTTCCACGTAAATATTAGTTTTTCATCTTTCTTGTTGAGGGTTCATGTATATTAAATTTTTAACTATAATATAACGTTGCCAGAGATTTCCTAGTCAAAGAAATGTGACAATCTTTAAAATATGTACTTACCTTCTGTCAGGGACCTCTTGGTGTGTGGCAGTCATTAAATTATTCTTACCTTCTGTCAGGGATCTCTTGGTGTCAGACATGTGTCAGCCATTTAACTATTCTTACCTTCTATCAGGGACCTCTTGGTGTGTGGCAGTCATTAAACTATTCTTACCTTCTGTTAGGGATCTCTTGGTGTCAGACATGTGTCAGCCATTTAACTATTCTTACCTTCTATCAGGGACCTCTTGGTGTGTGGCAGTCATTAAACTATTCTTACCTCTTCTTCTTCTTCTATATCTTAAGGGCCCACGATCAATTTATGTCAGATATGTGTCAGTCATTAAACTATTCTTACCTTCTGTCAGGGATCTCTTGGTGTCAGACATGTGTCAGTCATTTAACTATTCTTACCTTCTGTCAGGGACCTCTTGGTGTCAGCCATTAAACTATTCTTACCTGCTGTCAGGGATCTCTTTGTGTCAGACATGTGTCAGTCATTAAACTATTCTTACCAGCTGTCAGGGATCTCTTCGTCTCATAAATGTGACAGTCTTCTGTGGGATCCGTGTATCGCTTGCAAAACTTGTTGACCAGGTCCTGGGGTAGTAGCTTGCAGGTGGATATAAGATCTTCACACGGGAGAGACCTAAACACGCGACTGAAAGGAACCACAGAAATAAAATAAAAAAGTAAGAACTTAAATTTTAAATAAACATTTTTTGACATTTTATTTTTATAGCACCACTGTTTCATCAAACAACAATGAAGTAAATACCACGTGTCCTCCGAAATGAGCGCCCCCACCACCCAAACTTACGCATTTATTGTATTATTTGGACATGTTAGCTGACAGACGAAAGAACGACCAATTTTCTCAAATGTCTTGGCTCTTCCAAGCAAAAGCGCCTGCTTATCATGGCCAGTGAGACAGCACATTTTTGCGCCTAATTAATTCTAAGGGAGTATTTCCACCTTTCAAGTGGAAGATAGCTATTCCTTAAGCTCATTTACTGAATTAAGGTAATATAGTTAAATCAGTTTCAGTGGCGTAGCTAGGGCTAGTCGCCGCATGGATAAAATTTTGTGCCACCCCACTTGCAAGAAAATAACGCTGCAATGGGTCAATTTGCCAGCTTTCCATATCAATAAAAACCGTGCCACCTTCTTGCGCCACTGGTTAGTTCCTAAGTTAGTTTAGTTGATTTAGTTACTTTGATAAGTACCGACTGTTTCTCTCATCCCATACTCATCCTACTAATTTGACCCGACAACATAGCAGTTTTAGTCAAAGCACGTTTTCTTAATTTTTGCCTTACGAAAAAAACAACTGGACATTTACTTGAAGAATATGTTATTGGTTATGGACTTATATGAACAGATTTTTTATTGTCTAGACGTGATCTAGGAACGCGACGAAATAGATGTCAAGCCCTTTGATTGATATATTTTGCCCATGTCTGACTTAATATGATTTTATCGTAATTTTCATTTAAAGACGTTGACGCATGGGATGCTATTCAATCTTGAAATCTCAATCTGGACCAACTTGTTAGACCCATGTTGAAACTTAAGATATGAAATCTCAAATTAGACCGACTTGTTAGACCCATGTTGAAACTTAAGATATGAAATCTCAAATTAGACCGACTTGTTAGACCCATGTTGAAACTTAAGATATGAAATCTCAAATTAGACCGACTTGTTAGACCCATGTTGAAACTTAAGATATGAAATCTCAAATTAGACCGACTTGTTAGACCCATGTTGAAACTTAAGATATGAAATCTCAAATTAGACCGACTTGTTAGACCCATGTTGAAACTTAATATATGAAATCTCAAATTAGAC
>CAXITT010000250.1:268192-295392 GCA_964033795.1 Lymnaea stagnalis
ACCGTTGGCTTGATACTTGTATCTGTCCATCGCTGTGTCTTGTTAAGACAACAGCAGATTGCAGAATGAATCATAATTATATTATATGGGATGTGATCCTCACACATGCACTATTTCCTATGTGAGAATTTAGCACACGGCAGGAAAGTTAGCCTATTACACAGATTTGACGGACACTCGCTGGTTGTATACTGTTGTATCAATAGCTTATTTTATAAGCGCATTGCAGTATGAGTACCCAGAACGATATGCAGTTGTTTGTTACGCACAAACCCTGGTCACTGGTATCTATTTATTAATCCTATTAAATAATTTATTTAACGGTTGTATGTTAACCTTTAAAATAGCATGAGCATAAGTCTACACGCTGTAGGTTATCCTACACTCTATCCTGGCTATAAGTCTGAACAGAAATCTTCTAATGCTAACACTCAACAAGTTCCTACTAACCACAAAGAAATAAAAATGGCGTAATTGCCTCTACTTACAGAGCGTTCCAATGGGCCGCACTGAACAAAGGCACACTGCAGGTATGCTGACCAAAGGTCGAAATGACCCCTACCTCGTGTGCTCCCCTTTTTAAAACCGTGCGCGGACATATCAGAGAGCCCCTACGTCACACCTAAACCGAGTCGGTCTAAGTTTTGCCTTCTGGCCAGTTTCCTGGGATAAAATGCCTAACTCTGGGGACTAATCCAGAGTAATAATTAAAATCTTTATCCACATCCCTAACGACTTATATGTAATCTGTGCAGTTTTGTCTTAGCTATCTAAGATGCTATTTTATATTTTTATGACTTAAATAGTTTTTAAGATATTTTAACTAGGAAGGTGAAAAGGGATACCTGTTACGCACCGCGCCAGTGCTACTACACACCGCGCGGCCTTGAGTTGGGCGCCAGACATGGTTTACGTAACGGGTCAAATAGTGGGTTGGGGCATACACTGCCACATTAAGATATGAAATCTCAAATTAGACCGACTTGTTAGACCCATGTTGAAACTTAAGATATGAAATCTCAAATTAGACCGACTTGTTAGACCCATGTAGAAACTTAAGATATGAAATCTCAAATTAGACCGACTTGTTAGACCCATGTAGAAACTTAAGTTTTGAAATCTCAAATTAGACCGACTTGTTAGACCTATGTTGAAACTTAAGTTATGAAATCTCAAATTAGACCGACTTTTTAGACCCATGTAGAAACTTAAGTTATGAAATCTCAAATTAGACCGACTTGTTAGACCTATGTTGAAACTTAAGTTATGAAATCTCAAATTAGACCGACTTGTTAGACCCATGTTGAAACTTAATATATGAAATCTCAAATTAGACCGACTTGTTAGACACATGTAGAAACTTAAGTTATGAAATCTCAAATTAGACCGACTTGTTAGACCCATGTTGAAATTTAAGTTATGAAATCTCAAATTAGACCGACTTTTTTGACCCATGTTGAAACTTAAGTTATGAAATCTCAAATTAGACCGACTTGTTAGACCCATGTTGAAACTTAAGTTATGAAATCTCAAATGAGACCGACTTGTTAGACCCATGTAGAAACTTAAGTTATGAAATCTCAAATTAGACCAACTTGTTAGACCCATGTTGAAACTTAAGATATGAAATCTCAAATTAGACCGACTTGTTAGACCCATGTTGAAACTTAAGATATGAAGTCTCAAATTAGACCGACTTTTTGGACCCATGTTGAAACTTAAGATATGAAATCTCAAATTGGACCAACTTGTTAGACCCATGTTGAAACTTAAGATATGAAATCTCAAATTAGACCTACTTGTTAGACCCATGTAGAAACTTAAGATATGAAATCTCAAATTAGACCTACTTGTTAGACCAATGTAGAAACTTAAGGGTTAACAATTTAACCAAAAATATAACTTAAAATTAAAATTGTAACATTAAATTCAAAATTTAAAAAATATCATCAAGTTTCGCAAGTCAAACTTTTTAGTTTCTTGTCTCCACAGTGTAGGGGACCCGCGCCGAAAGGCAAAGGTAACGCACGGAGACTGCGTTAAATTGAGCACGATTGCATGGCCTCCCACCAAGTGCAGATGAATTATTTTACTAAACGCAGAAACAGGTTGGGACATGATTACAGTTGCCGTATGGATATGAGGTGAAGGTGTGTGGCAACCTTTCACCGGTGATTCTAAATATGCAGTCTTGAGGGTACTGCTCCTAGGCAACCTCTCTCTCCCATCTACGGTGTGAATTAGTCGCACCCTAGAATAACCATACAAACCCTAGTAGAGGGCGTCGGTCTTAAACAACTACGCGGTCCCCCCGGGGTGGTAAGGGGGGAATTTAGAGACGTTAAATATCCACCCCAACCCCCTAGAAAGCCCGGCCCTGTTGCTGCGTGAGTAGCAATCCGGCTGGCCAGGTGTTTCTTCTCTGGGGCTGCCACACTCAGCGGCCAATCGAGTGGAGGTCGGGCGTGGCGGCCCGATCAGAATAAAGACCACTGGGGGAGTGGTTGACGGCCGGTTTGGTTGGCGGGGTGGTGCATTTGGGAGGACCATATGAGCCTCGGCTCGGTGTTCGCTGATTTTCTTAAGTAAGTTAGTTAGTTTCTTGTCTCCCAAATATGATTAAGACCGATTTCCATTTTATTTTTCTCCAGAAATTCATATTATTGAATCTTTCCCATTCTTTCACTCCAGTACTTTGTTATGATAAAATTATAAACCTAGCCATTGTTTTCATATTTAAATTTGACATCTAGAATACTCACTCGTTATCACTGATACCATTAATGGCCACAAGTCCCTGGGTTCTCTGTAAGTCATTCACCATGCCTGCCAACACTTGCAAGACTTTGTTCACTATGAAGGCTTGAGCGCTCTTTGGAGGAAATATCGAAGAGAACAGTACCTGATTGCTGGGGTCATTGAGTGGCAAGGCGAGGCCAGAGACTTTAAGATCAGTATACGGACTGGTTGATGGGGTGTTAACAACTGTTGCCACTGAAGGTAACATGCCGAGCTTGTATCCCGGATCGTTAGAATTGAGTGTCGTTAATAGGGACGGCTTTTGTTGACCAAGAGAAATGATCGTTTTGGAATCTGGAAGTGCATTAGTGCCTGGTGGATCTGTAGCTAAATCTGCGCGCGAGTTGTCAGGAAAACCTGTATAGACTTGCTGCATGGCGCTGGTCTCAGATTGAACTGCGTCTAATTCTTGTGGCACGTTTTCAAGTGTTCCAGGGAACCCTTCAGACTGATCTGCATCTATCTCTCCCGAAACGCTACTTTCGGGTAGGGTTAAGTCCAATTTAATTGGTTTCCTTTCTTCTGAAGTAATTGCATCAAGTTCTTCCTGCAGGCTGGAGTCAGGCTGATTTTCATAAATTACTTTTCCAACGTTTACTACAGACTGAACGGCATCAATTGTATCTTGTAAGTTGCCTTCAGAAAGATTTGAAATGATTTCTTTGAGCTTGTTTTCATCGAATAAGACTTCTTCTAACTCTTCAAGCAAACTGTTTTCTGCTTGTCCAGTTTCTAAGTTGGGCAGCGTGTTTTGAAATAAACCTTCATTTTGAAATATATCTTCATTTTGAACTATACCTTCATTTTGAAATATATCTTCATTTTGAACTATACCTTCATTTTGAAATATATCTTCATTTTGAACTATACCTTTATTTTGAACTATACCTTCATTTTGAACTATACCTTCATTTTGAACTATACCTTCATTTTGAACTATATCTTCATTTTGAACTATACCTTCATTTTGAACTATACCTTCATTTTGAACTATACCTTCATTTTGAACTATATCTTCATTTTTTAGTATGTTATCTTCAGACACAGTTGAACTCGATGCTGTTTTCACTTCCTCCAAAAAGGGGACTGCATCCTGCTCCATGACATCTTCAATAAATAAGTCAAATGGGCCAGAGAGTTTGCTGTTATCCGTTGCCCATGTTGGTGATGTTGAACCAGTCTCTATGACTGAGACTATTGGTCTCGGTGTTGAAGCTACTGGCCATTGGTCGATGGTGCTGTGTGACTGTGCACCAAGTGAACCGAACTCATAAAAACCACGGACAGCGTCACAGGTCAGTATGGCCAGTAGTAACAGAGTTGTGAAATCTTTATGAGGCATCTCTGTCCTTTAAATTATTATTGGAAGTAAAACAAATTGGATTACTGAAATGTGAAATGTTAAACATTCACAAAAGGTCTGATGTGAAATTTATACATAGCATTATTAAATTACCAAATATTTCATAAGTTTGAAAAATAATTGATATGATAGAAACTGATTGACGAACGCTACAAAGTATTTTTAAAAAAAAATTGACACCAAAGAATTCAAACGTAAGGTAAACTTTTGATTAAAAAACAACTTAAAAAGGAACTTTTTTAGTCCCAAGAATTTGTTTTTCTACAGATATTTTAGTTATTTGTGAAAAATATCAATACTTTAATTTAAGACTTAGATCTAGTTGGTTTTTTTTTCAAGACATATAATAATTAATTATCAATAACAAGTATAACTATCAATAACAAGTATATTTCTAGAATAGCAAGCAGGTCGCACCACTCACCTCCACCGTGAAACAGCCAATGAAGCACCAAACCTGATGAACTTGGGACTTTATTGGCTTATGGGAGAATTATATCAGATGCATATTGCGCATTTCATGTCCTCTGGCCTGGTCACGTGATGACGTGCAACATCTGATGGACGCTCAGATTAAAGTAATATTGAAAGTTAAGTGTGAATATTAAACATTTTTGGCTTGATCTTTTCTCATTTCCACAAACAGGTGTATCAAGCCTGGTCTCGAGATGCATATAGCGCCATGTTTTATTCATCTGAGATAGCATTCAAGGTGAAAGACATTGCCTAACCCAAAAACACATGCCTCAAACTTCACCTACCTCAAAACCCCATCTATCTAAAAAATGTACGTGCCCCAAAAACCCCACCTACCTTACCTACTTCGAAACCTCATCTACCTGTAACACTTTGATTTTGGCGGACATAGATCTGTTATTATTTCACCACCATTGCCTAGAGCAGGTCTGTACAACTCAAAATGTAAGGCGGGCCGTATGCTGTGCAGGCCTGGCCTAGAGAGAATAATTAGACACAAACAATTTGTTTAAAATAAAAATAAATTTTGTGTTCACCTTTAATAACAATTTTAAAAATAACAGAAGTGAACGTTTAGAAACGACTTCATCAGTACAAACAAAATTAGATAAGTACTCCGTACATTTACATAATATATATTTACATGTATCCTACATAGAAAAAAGAAAAGAATAAGAGTGGGCGCAAATCGTGACGGAAACAAAGTTGAGGAGAGCGGAAAGACAGTGAGCGGAAGGAAAATTTAAAAAAAAACCGAAAGGGGAAAATGACAAGCCAGCCACGCAATATTGTGGATTGGGTTTATACCGTACGTAGCCACGTACCCAACTTGTTAATTCATTTATTTTCCATATAAATCCTATCTGGTGTGATTCTTGTATGCAGTATACAAATAAATGCAATGTCTGAAATTCCATCATGGTTAGTACTGTTGAAATGTTTGGAAACTGGACAAAGGGCTTGTTTATTTATATATTATAGAGGTGTTCTCTAAAACGGTCTCCAAGGCGACGACCTGTCTCTCCTACATATAATTTACAAACTTTTTACGAAGGATGGTGTAAATCACGTTGCGACTTGTGCAGGTAAAGCAATTTCATTCTGAATATTTCCGGAGGGAAAGTGATCTTGTCAACTTTAGTCACGTAGGGACATGTTTTAAAACGGCTACGGTTGCAACTTTTGATGCCTAAACTTCGCTTTTCCAACCTCTCTAAACAAGAATCTCAGGCGCTGTCTGCCTTACGTAAACGTAACAACATTGTGATCAAACGTGCTGACAAGGGTGGTGCTGTCGTAGTTTGGGACACAAATTTATACATTAAAGAGGCTGATAAACAGTTGGGGGATAAAAGATTCTATAAGCCCCTCAAGAATAACCCCATCATTCAAAATAATGAAATTGTGCATCCAACAATAAAAAAAACTCATTAACGAATCAGCACTTCCAAAATCGACCTCTGCCTTACACATTGTCAATAGTGATCTAGGCAAACCTACTTTCTATTTGCTGCCTAAGATTCACAAAGTGGGCAACCCGAAACGACCTATTGTCTCGGCCTGCGCCTGCCCCACTGAACACATTTCAGAATTTCTAGATGAAGTCTTTTAACCTTATTTTACCCCATTACCCTCCTACATTTAAGATACCAACCACACTTTAGTGACATTAAATTCTCTAAAACATCAACCCTAATACAAAACACTCACTGTTTTTACTTGATATCTGCTCCTTGTACACATGATCCCACATGCTGACGGCCTTAGGGCCTTGAGATTTTTCCTAGAAAATAAACCGCACTCCTCTATCCCTACTGACACTATTATCAGATTGGTCGAACTGGTACTTGCTCTCAACTCCTTTGAATTTAATGGCCGTTTCTTTGACCTAATCAGTGGGGTAGCCATGGGCACAAGAATTGGACATAGCTATGCTTGCCTATTCATGGGTCATTTTGAATGTATGATAGAGAGGGCATATACTGGCCATATTTCTGAATTTTATAGGAGATACATAGATGACGGCATAGGTATCCTCAGCGTGGAAACTAATGATCTTCAAAAATTTATTGATTTTGTAAACTCATTTCACCCATCAATAAAATTTACTTCTCAAATCTCTGGACATTCTGTCAACTTCCTTGATATCACCGTAACTTTGAAAGAAAACGAATTGATTACATCTGCCTTCTACAAACCAACTGACAGCCATAGTTACCCATTGTACTCATCCTCCCACCCCAAATCATGCAAAGACTCTATACCTTTCTCACAGCTTCTTAGACTATGGCAAACTTGATGCAGAATTTTTGGAAAGAGCTGATGAAATGATGAGTTTCTTCCGCTCCAAATCCTATCCTGAAACTACTCTTATCTCATCACTAGGTCGCATCAGCACTTTCACATGAAAAGAGGCTTTCAAAACTTGTCAAAACAACAATGAAGATCGTACCAAGCTTATACTAACCTACCACCCTCACAACTTAACTGCCAAAAAATATTCCTAAAAAATCGTAGCATACTTCTTGCTGACCCTGATACCAACAGGGTTTTCTCATCCCCTCCACTGATTGTCTTTAGACGGGACAGAAATGTAGGTGATCTTCTGGTTTATAGTCGCCTTCGATCTGATTCGTCCTACTTAGGTACTAAACCATGCTTAAGAATCCGCTGCAGAACTTATCCCTTTACACTCCAAACTGAAAGCATTGGCCTCCCTAAAGGTACCTTTACCATTAAAGAGGGTTTCACCTGTGTCAGCCGTAATGTAATATATGCGATTGTGTGCGTAAATGCCAATCTAGTTACATAGGTGAAACTGGGAGAAGATAGGTTCATTGGTTTACTGAACATCTCCAAGACATTGAACAAGGTAAACCTTCCCCATTCTCTTCTCATGTAAACAGAGATGAACATAAATGTGCATTTGATGTAATCATTACGGCACTGATTTCATGCAGTAACACACCAGAGAGGGTTAAAATGGAAAATAAATTTATTCAGCTGTTTGGCACCATATCTCCATATGGTATTAATCAAATAATATCCTACTAATGTTTCTCTGTTTCCCTGTATTTCATTTATTTTCTTATTGCTGTGTGTTTATGTATCCCTGGATATTCTGGCCTATTAGTATTGTGGACCTCATTGTTCACAGTGTCACTATGTCATTGGTGACAGGGTCTGCCATGAGAATAGAACGGTTTTTGGAGAACCAGAAAACGAGCTTTAAGGTTAGGTTGATGAAAAGTTAAAATAAATTTAAATCCATCCCTGGAGAAAATAAAGCTGCATGCATAGTACCAGAATCGATCACTAATGCATCAAATGTAAATGTAACAGTATTTCCATAAATAGAGCAAGTAGCCATCACTAATGCATCCAGTGTGAATGTAACAGTATGTCCATAAATAGAGCCAGTAGCCATAACTAATTAGGGGGTCGCAATCCGGGATGCCGGCTCTCGAAAATCCGGAATGACCGGACCATAACCGAGGCTCGAAAAAGCCGCGATTGGATTTATAAGAACAGGGATTTTCGAAATTCCCGGGATTTCATTTTCAAAAAATATTTATCGGTTTTCTTAGTTTCCATGTCGTAGTTAGAACAAGAAATATCAATAATTTATGTGATATGCAAAGTGTGAGCCTCTCACACCAAGTGTTTCAAGTTCAAAGAGAGCCGACCGACGGGCTAGATCTGTGTACTCTTCATTTGTCAAATATCATGGCGTTGTCAATAGTTTTGTTTTTAAAACATTCGTGTGTAGTGTGTAAGTGGAGACGTGAGTCACGACGTGCGTGTGTAGTGTGTAAGTGGAGACGTGAGTCACGACGTGCGTGTGTAGTGTGTAAGTGGAGACGTGAGTCACGACGTGCGTGTGTAGTGTGTAAGTGGAGACGTGAGTCACGACGTGCGTGTGTAGTGTGTAAGTGGAGACGTGAGTCACGACGTGCGTGTGTAGTGTGTAAGTGGAGACGTGAGTCACGACGTGCGTGTGTAGTGTGTAAGTGGAGACGTGAGTCACGACGTGCGTGTGTAGTGTGTAAGTGGAGACGTGAGTCACGACGTGCGTGTGTAGTGTGTAAGTGGAGACGTGAGCCACGACGTGAAGGTACGGGATGGGAAAGTTAATGTTTTCATGTTATTGAAAAATAATTGATGGGTATAGTTGAATGAAGATAGAAGGTTGACTTAGGGGCCTTCCATTAATTACGTCAACAAAATAAGGGGGAGGGAGTTTAGAAATGTTTGAGAATTGTTGACAAGGGGAGGGACGGGGGTCTAGATTAGTTGACTTCAACAGTCATGTTTTCTCTACTAAATTAAAATTGACTGGTTCTTAGATTATTTTTAAAAAAATTAACGAGTGTAAATAGTCATATAATTTTTTAGGTGACATTTGCAGTCAATGGAAATGATATTGTTAGAGTAGGAATACAAAATTTTGAGAATTAGGGGGAAGTAAAGTGTGTAACTATAGTAACATCGCTGCTTGAACGAATTTGCAAAATCTGTAACATCTATTATGCTTCACAAGTCATGTTGAAAAAGCATGTTCAACAGCACCGACAATGCCTTCTTGCGCATAAGAAATTACCACCAGCTAATCAACAACAAAAAAAAAAAGGATTCGACCAATGCGAGTAGCTGCCAGGACACAGAGAGAGACAGAGAGAGACAGAGAGAGACAGAGAGAGACAGAGAGAGACAGAGAGAGACAGAGACAGAGAGAGACAGAGAGAGACAGAGACAGAGAGAGACAGAGAGAGACAGAGACAGAGAGAGACAGAGAGAGACAGAGAGAGAGAGAGACAGAGAGAGACAGAGAGAGAGAGAGACAGAGAGAGAGAGAGAGAGACAGAGAGAGAGAGAGAGAGAGAGAGAGAGAGAGAGAGAGAGAGAGAGAGACAGAGAGAGACAGAGAGAGAGAGAGAGAGAGAGAGACAGAGAGAGAGAGAGAGAGAGAGAGAGAGAGAGAGACAGAGAGAGAGAGAGAGAGAGAGAGAGAGAGAGAGACAGAGAGAGACAGAGAGAGAGAGAGACAGAGAGAGAGAGAGAGAGAGAGAGACAGAGAGAGACAGAGAGAGACAGAGACAGAGAGAGACAGAGAGAGACAGAGAGACAGAGACAGAGAGAGACAGAGAGAGACAGAGAGAGACAGAGACAGAGAGAGACAGAGAGAGACAGAGAGAGACAGAGACAGAGAGAGACAGAGAGAGACAGAGACAGAGAGAGACAGAGAGAGACAGAGAGAGACAGAGACAGAGAGAGACAGAGAGAGACAGAGAGAGACAGAGACAGAGAGAGACAGAGAGAGACAGAGAGAGACAGAGAGAGACAGAGACAGAGAGAGACAGAGAGAGACAGAGAGAGACAGAGAGAGACAGAGACAGAGAGAGACAGAGAGAGACAGAGAGAGACAGAGACAGAGAGAGACAGAGAGAGACAGAGACAGAGAGAGACAGAGAGAGACAGAGAGAGACAGAGAGCTTATCGCAATTATTGCTCACACCGACAATGCTTCTTTTTTAAGCCCTGAATGGTTAGATGAGGATGATATTGACTTGTCTGGTACATCAGTTCCACCAGACTAAATTGATAAATCAGCTACTATAGACTTTGCCCATGAGGGTGTCATTTCAGGTGTTTTAAGGGGGTGGGGAGAGGGGCAACACCAAAATTGGTTTGCTTGTTAAGTTTTTTATTACAGGAGGCGCTTAAGTACATTTTAAATTTAAATAAACCTGCAAATTCGAGGTTGGGGGGGGGGGGATTGACAAATTCCTCCTGCACTACCAAATGATGTATCTGTTGCCAATTTTTACGATAGAGCAACACCGGGCTACTCCGTGGGAAGATGATAGCAGCTAGAAACTGTCCAACAATTGTCAGCTTTAACGACAATAATGATATTTTTACTTCCACAAACAATGATATTTAGTCTTTAACAACCTTTTCATTGATTCTGCAGTATCAAATTTAAGCGTAAAATGTTTGATTGATTTTTTTTGTTGATTATTCCAAAGTATCTACATATTTAAAACTATATCTAGATCCGTTTTTTGATAATCAAATACCTTAGCTTTAAGACAGAAAAAGTATGTTATTTCTATTTTGTGATAACAATATTAATAATTCACAATCACCTCATAATGATTGAATCTGGTGCTGTCTTGTCCCAGGCTGAATGTCCCAGTTTGTCTGTACCGTAATTCGCCAAACATTTACGTGAAAATTTAAACATTAAAAAAAAATGTACACGTAAAACCAATTAGATTTAATAAATACATTTTTGTTAATCATCTATGTCCCTTCATGTTGATAGAAAGAAATGTGGGACGCTGACAAAAATAAACCTAAATATGAAAAGCAAATGGAACTATCGGAAACACAGAGATCGGTTTGGTATTATTTCTTGAAAGCGATGGATAATCTCTCGTCTAAATGCATTAGTAAGTAACAGTCAGAGGAAGATATCTAGCAATTGCGTATGATAGTATAAGTTCTATTTCCTAGAAAGGTTTGTACTCTGATCGGGTGTTCTCGTCATCAGGTTACTTTTGTTACCATTTTCGCGCAAAATTAAATGATCAAACATAAGACACGTAATTTTTATGATCTCATTTTTTTGAAATAGACCAAAGATTAAAATTTCAAAAATTATTTTAACATTTGATAATGTCTGACGCTAGACATTTGTGTTATTGTTAAATGCTTATTAAAAATCAAATTGCTATTTTTTCAAATGTTTTTATTTCATTAATAAATCATCATCTCCAATCTCTACACAAAGTTCTCTTTTTATTGACAATATAGAAAATGTCGAAAATATCAGGATTCTGGCATTCGTAAACTTCTATATCGAAAATACTGTTTTTTTTTTTGGTAAAAGGGACCGGTTTAGCCACCCCTACAACCAATGCATTCAATGTGAATGTGACAGTATGTTCATGCATAGAGCGAAAAGTGATACTTATGCATCAAACGGGAAGGAATAATAACCCTACCAATATATAATCCATAACCTATTACACATAACAAAAAAGAGGGTGGGATGTTCGCCCTGATTGAACTGATCTTTTGTATCTGTGATTAAGAGGCGGGCATATTCACCCTGATTAAACTGATCTTTTGTATCTGTGATGAAGAGGGTGGGCAGTATCCTCCAGATTTAATTTTAGTTTTAGAAAGCATTTTGTTTGAATCAATTATTTTACATTGCTTTCTTGAGTCTATTGTATCGGTACATTACGATAAGGGGTCACTTTGCTTCTAGACTGATGTGGTGGAGACTTGGAACTGCTTGAAACATATGTGCTAGATATACTGAGCTAAATAATTCAGTGCAGGTAGCTATCTGGTTAAATAACTCAGTGCGGTTAGCTATATTTTGATGGGCCTGGCTAATAACGTTCTGGAACCAGCTCCCCTTCCATATACGTCATAGTGAAACCTCGTCCATTTTCAAAAAGTCCCTTAAAACTCATCTGTTTAGGTCCGCCTATGACCTGTGATGCACCCTCCTTGCCCTACCTCATTTTCTGTTTCGAGTTTCTATAGTATAGTAGTTACTATCCTAGTGTCTCATTTGTATTTACTTAGTTTACATGTTTTAATAATTGTAAAGCGCTTAGAGCTTTATGATAAGCGCTATATAAAAATGCCTAAATAAATAAATAACGACAATTTTTGACCATCGGTGACTTGCAAATTTAAAAAAGAAGAAGAAAAATGCATTCAAAGAGATTTTCCCGTGCGGGATCCCAGATATACGGTGTATGTGCGGGATCCCAGAATGGGGGTATACGTGCGGGATACCGGAATGATGGTATCACAGGATACTGCTCGAGAAACCCCATAAACTTAATACGAATAGTGTGTTTTGTTAAACTACAATATAATCTAGTGTTAGGAGCCGTTAGATATTTTTCACAAAATTAACCTGTTTTAAGATTCTCCTCGTTAGATGAACAGTGTCTAACAAAGGACTGACAACCACCATGCATCTGTCTCAAACAACTAAATCAGTTACTCATCATCATTTGAAAGGAGACAAATACGTTTATCAACGTTGTTTACTATGGTTCTTCATCAGTCATTGTAAATAAGTATTTACCATATCTAAATGTGGACATTTTGTCATGAAATGCACTGAATACACTTCTAGTAATTGAATCTGAAGACCCACTAAGTGTCAAGCTAAAACTTTGCACACATCATTTTGAGATAAATTAGAAAACAAATGTTAAACACATAAATTCGTTTTCTGTTTAGGACGATTCAGTTTATTTTTGTTTATTTTTCAAAATTAAAATCAATTTGGAAAATTTATTCTGTATCTCGGATGTTAAATTCTTTGAATCAGCGTTCAGAAAAAAATTAATTATAGTACGATTATTCGAATCATTTTTTCCCAAACAATTTCGAAGTGCTCAGTAAGTCATCAGCTTTGGGGATCAATGTTTCCATGCTTCCACCCTGGTCGAGAATCCTAGAGGTCAGCTGGTCAGCAATAGCAGAGGTTAAAGCTTCCTTCAGCATGTCAGGGCTGTCATTTACGTCAACTATGTCAGGTTTATCATTTATGTCAAGAAGGTCTGAGGCCAGCTTTTCAGAAACAGCTGATTTTACAGCATCTTCAAGTATTTCATTGTTGTTATTTACGTCAAATATGTTAGAGGATATCTTGTCGGCTACATCAGCATTGACATCTTTCAGTATGCCGACAGACGACCCGACCGAGGCGGTATTCCCCCCGAAAACTTGGTCAGCTATTTTGGATGCAACGGACTCCACAAGTGCATCGCCAGTGATGACAGAGTCCAGGGCATCGCCACTGATGTCAGAGACAAGTTTATTTTTCTCAACACCACTTTGAAGGACGTTACTCAAAATTCCCGACGCTGTATGATCTTGAATTTTGCCCAACAGAGCGTCGGCCACGTCATCAGCTACTTTGTCCAACATTACAGAGTTAGGCGAGGAACCTGATAGTAAACAAGCGAAAATCAAAATAGACGAATGGAGATATGAAAAATTTCAGTTTGTCTAAATTTTGTTCATGATAACCATTGGTTTATGATAAAATCGCAACACTACAAAGGTAGTATGCCCGCAATAAACTGTGAAAAAAATGAATTTTAAACGCATGCAACTTAACTTTCTACAAAAATCAAAATAACGGTGACGTAAAAACGTATTAAATTATAAATTTGCAGATTATTTAAAAAATGAGTTTACTAACGTTGTACACTTTGATGCAGATATATGATTTTAACCTTTGCTAATACATGTTGTGAAAGTACTCAATGTATTTCAAATGTCCGCTCATTATTGCAACAATAATGGTTTATGAATGAAATTAAGAAAATAAATATATTCGTTTTTTGTTATGGAAAAATTTCTTTAAAACACCCTCGCAAAAGGTATTATTAATTTAAAAGTAACAAATCACTTCTTTCAATGAGTTAAGTTGACTTAAGGAGCCAGTAACAAATCAACTCTTTCGATGAGTTAAGTTGACTTAAGGAGCCAGTAACAAATCAACTCTTTCGATGAGTTAAGTTGACTTAAGGAGCCAGTAACAAATCAACTCTTTCGATGAGTTAAGTTGACTTAAGGAGCCAGTAACAAATCACTTCTTTCGATGAGTTAACTTGACTAAGGAGCCAGTAACAAATCACTTCTTTCAATGAGTTAACTTGACTTAAGGAGCCAGTAACAAATCACTTCTTTCGATGAGTTAAGTTGACTTAAGGAGCCAGTAACAAATCACTTCTTTCAATGAGTTAAGTTGACTTAAGGAGCCAGTAACAAATCAACTCTTTCGATGAGTTAAGTTGACTTAAGGAGCCAGTAACAAATCACTTCTTTCGATGAGTTAACTTGACTAAGGAGCCAGTAACAAATCACTTCTTTCAATGAGTTAACTTGACTTAAGGAGCCAGTAACAAATCACTTCTTTCGATGAGTTAAGTTGACTTAAGGAGCCAGTAACAAATCACTTCTTTCGATGAGTTAAGTTGACTTAAGGAGCCAGTAACAAATCACTTCTTTCGATGAGTTAAGTTGACTTAAGGAGCCATTAACAAATCACTTCTTTCGATGAGTTCAGTTTATTTAAGGAGCCATTAACAAATCAATTCTTTCAATGAGTTAAGTTTACTTAAGGAGCCAGTAACAAATCAACTCTTTCAATGAGTTAAGTTTGGTTAAGAAGCCAGTAACAATTAGCCAATTCTTTCAACGAGTTAAGTTTAGTTAAGGAGCAAGCAGACGATGTTTCGACTAGATGCCGTCTTCAGTAGAAACAACAAAGATTAACATATTTAAATTAAAGACTTATTTTGTCGTAGGCTGTCATAAAACACGGAAATTAAGTTTTGTAAAAACCAAAACATGAGTTTTACCAACGAGAATACAGGAAGTAAGATAATTTAAGTATAGTTAAAGGGAAATTTTAGAATTTCAGACAAAAATTCAAAATGGAACACCCCCAAATTGGAGAGAAATTGAGAATGACTGGTCAGAGAGTATTTGATTGATTCCATGTGGTGTACTATCTAAACAACTGTTTTCATGCTTCCCTCTCCCTGGTTTGATTAGCGTCAGATCAGTGCCGTGATGAATACATCTTATGTGACCTTGTGTTCACCTCTATTTTAAAGGGATGAGACCGGGGCTGGCTTGTTTTCCTAATCTTACGAAGATTTTCCCTGAACCGATATGATTGTGTTGGTCCTGTCTTTTAATTAAAATGTTAAAATATCTTGTTCTACTATTTCCTTTACACAGCGGGAACGCAGTCCCTCATATATTTTTTCTTAAATTTGTTAAGTAAAACATGTTAAAAGTAAAGCTGCATTTTAATACTAATATAGTTATTTCAACTTAAATGGATAGTTGAATCCTGTGGCCTTTAACTTACCTCCGGTTAAAGTTTCCAGAATGGAATCAGTACTCGACGGCTTTAAGATTCCGCTAACAATGCTGGACAGTGATCCTACCACAGGGACGGCAACTTTGTCCAGGAGGCCATTCTTTATACCATCCACTAGTTCTTCGGGGATCGCGGAGGAAGAAGTATCCACTATCTTTCCCAATCCACCAAGGGTTCCGTCCTCACTTCCGGTCAAATCACCAACCAGTTTATCAACAGCTAGAAGGTTACCAGCATCCTTCAACGCGTCTGTTATTTCCCCCAGACCCCCATTGACAAGTCCACCGACAATGTTGACTCCGTCTTCCAAAGGAGCCAGTTTGACGTCAACTTTGTTGTCTTTATCAATGCAGACGTCAAAACTTGAGCGTTTATTTCTTGGGGCTGTTTTGTTAGAAAAATAAACCCGCAAAATTGAGGCTTCAATTTAATTAGAATTAAAATAAACGTTATGAAACTAGTAAGCAAAAACAGCTGGCACACAAACATATCATACAAACAGCTGACATACAAACATATGCAAACACATATCAAGCGTAAAAAGCTGTCCATGAAATACTCATTTCATGAATTGTCCAATGATGTGACAAGCTTCAACAAATTTTACGTACAAACACGAAAGCTATTCATAACAATTATATAAGAAATTATATTTGTATTGCTACTTAAAACAGGGTTAGGTCACTTAGGGCTACTGGACATCGTTTCAGGTCAGTAACTACAACTAGACACAGCGTCAGGTTATTAAGTGCTACGAGACACTGTGTGAGGTCACTTAGGGCCATTAGACATTGTTTAAGGTCAGTTAGTGCTACTAGACACTGTTTAAGGTCAGTTCGTATCTTTATCTCCAATTTCTACAGCGACATTCACATTTACCTTCCAGATACTTGAAATCACATTGTGACTCACAGTAGTTCTCACATTGTTCTACACCCTGCTTAGGCACACAAAGCCAACACCAAGGGCAGAGGTCCTCACATTTCTCATTGGCGAAGACGCTTATTAAATGAGTGTTTAAAAAAACAACAACCTTACAACAGGTTTCTATGAAGCAACGTCACAAGTAATGTTTGACAAATAACTTCAATCTGTTACCTTAAGTAATCTCATACTTATTCAATATTATCTTTCCCGCTTTGAAAAAAGACATGAGTACAATTATCTTAAAAGCTACAGCTGTTGGGGGAAAACTGATTCCGGTATGGAAACGACGGGGAGGAGGGGGTCGGGAGGGGGTATTGGCGGATTGATCTAGAAACAACTCTAACATTTGATTGAGGCACCAACAATATAATGTTGTGATGGTTAGTGTCATGGAGCAAGGTTAATCTAAACTAATTTGAAATTTAAAACATACGTTGGGGTTAAGGGATTATGTCTTAGAGAAAAGTAAGACACGAAAAGAGTTGTTTCAAATCTGCCTCATTAAAACTAATAAGTCGTCAAGCTGTAAAAGGCCTGCCTCATTAAAACTAACAAGTCGTCAAGCTGTAAAAGGCCTGCCTCATTAAAACTAATAAGTCGTCAAGCTGTAAAAGGCCTGCCTCATTAAAACTAATAAGTCGTCAAGCTGTAAAAGGCCTGCCTCATTAAAACTAATAAGTCGTCAAGCTGTAAAAGGCCTGCCTCATTAAAACTAATAAGTCGTCAAGCTGTAAAAGGCCTCTTAATTTAATGTGAAAAAACAATTAAATTTAAAATCATGCGAATTCTTATTCGTCTTTTTAAGTGTAATTTTAAAATCTAAACTAATTATTTTGTGCATTAGACACATACAACATGACACATAGAACATGACACATAGAACATGACACAAAAATGACGCATAGAACATGACACTTAGAACATGACACATAGAGCATGCCACATAGAACATGACACACAGAACATGAAAAATACAACATGACTCATGGAACTTGATATAATATAGCATATTTAGTGCCAATCAAATCAAAATTTTGCAAGCCAAGCAAAATTTTTAAAAGTTAAATTTTAGGAAAGCTGTCAAGTTTTATTGTTACCCAAGTTATTTCTATGAAGATTTAGGTGATTTAAATTCCCGAAATCCATTACCTTGTCAGCCTGGCAGTCTCAACACCTAGATGTGGTGTGATGTGTTGACAATGGTCCTCTTCTCGTTCTATCGCCTCTCTTACTGCCTCCTCTATGACACTTTTGATGTGTCCAGGCATGTCGCCAGCCACGATGCCACAGCCTAGAGCCATCACGCAAACTAACGCTGACATACGGAAACTGGACATCTGTTCAATAAATACAGTTTAGATAGTCTGAACATTATTATAATTTGATATAAATTACTCAAATCACATGTCTGCTTTATGAAGGCAGGTGTTTAGTAACTTTTTTCTTTTAAGAAGGCAGGTCTTCAGTTACTGGATAACATCATTTTCAAACACAACGACTTCATTACATTTACTATGCATCAACTACCAGATTGTGACATGATAAACCATCAACTACCAGATTGTGACATGATAAATCAGCAAATACCAGTTTGTAACTTGATTAATAATCAAGAAACACAATGGGACTTGATTTACTATAAAATACCTGATAATTACCAAAATACCCATCAAATAACACATCACCTATTGACACCCTTAAATACCAGATTGTGCCCCAAATAACAATCAAATACCAGTTTTTGACTTACATAACCAAAAAAAAAACCACATCATGATCTGATTAATCATAATAATATTCTGGAGGCGGCAAAATATTTAAAAAAGCCAAAGGATTAAATGAGTGCAAAGTCTGGATCAAGCCGACGCCATCTTTACAAAGTATGAGCTTCATAATGACATGGGACAGAAAGCAATGAAGAGAAACGAATGCCTAAGAAAATATTATATTAGAAAAGAAAGAGTTATTGCATTAATTTAATTCCTAGTTCAACAAATAATTAAGTCTTCCTTACCTTAATGGGGTCACAGACTGTAAAGGTGAATGGGCGTCTAAGATCTTAAATGGACTCTGAGATCTTAAATGGACGTCTGAGATCTTAAATGGACGTCTGAGATCTTGAATGGACGTCTGAGATCTTGACCCTGTTTTATGTTCGTGTCTGCCTGACCAGAACGTGCATTCAACAGTCCACACAAAGCTGTCTAACATCTTGGATATGCCGACAACCTATTTCGGTGACATGTGGTCGCATGACGATGACGTGACACCTAGAGCGTTGACATCTGCCACAGAATTATCAATAAACAGACCCTCGCCAGCCCCCCAGAGTGCCACCAGGAGGTGCTGCAATCAGCCCCCAGAGGGCCATCATAAGGTGCTGCAATCAGATCGCTACATCTGGTAAGGGATGTCAAGCACAGCATCCATCAACCATTTGTTGCTACATGTCGAGTTTGATTTGTTTTAACACAAATAATGATATTACCATATTATTTGTGCTGTATTAGGATCGCTGAACCCAGTTTCAAAACATCTGCATATAGAAATCGAAATCGAATCATTTTTGTTGTTGTTGGAATTGTAACTATCAAACAGTATCCGATAACTGATTAATGGTTAAAAAAATTAGAATTAATAGAATTGATCACAAATATTGAGTGAGAATTTTGGAACAAGGGAGCTGCTAGAGTTTGTGACGCTCAGGGTAGTCCTTGATATTGACGCCCCTTATTAATGAAAACCAAAATATTGACACAATGCTTACATAATACCGTAATTCATACAGATGGCTTACATCAACGCTATATAAAGTATGAAAAGTTGACCGAATATTCCAACAGGGATTTCGAGCGGAGCTTTGACCTGGAGCTCAGACATAGAAAGACTCTTGAGAGCTCTTAGACATAATTTCTGGAGCTTGGCGTAGACTTACTTTACGGAATTTGGCATGGACTACTCTCTGGAGCTTGGCGTGGACATATTTTCTCGAACTTCTTTGATAACATAGCCTTATTATATTCTTTTTTTTTCAAGAAATTGCAACTGGGAAATTAAGTGAAGGGCATCCACCATCTCACCTGGACATCACTAGATTGAAGTCATAACATAACCTGGACATCACCAGATTGAAGACATAACCTCACCTGGACATCACTAGATTGAAGTCATAACATAACCTGGACATCACTAGATTGAAGACATAACCTTACCTGGACATCACTAGATTGAAGTCATAACCTTACCTGGACATCCCCCGATTTGACTGGTTGTCCGTTGTTTGCCCACCAGTTGTCTAGCTACATAATTGCCATAGTGAACTTTTAATAAAAAAACTAGATTTTTTCTCATTGGATGACTTTTTGTTGGTCCAAATTAATAAAAGGAGTTTCAACGTTTGAAAACGTTTCTTCAGGAACGCTTTACTGTTTAACAACCTTACTTTTCAACCACCTTACTGTTGACCTCACACATACAAACTTCGTGACATTTCACATAATTCTCATATGTGCTACCTAATTAAGACATAATGACATAAAGAGAACTTTCAATCGCTCGTTTTAAAATCAGTCAATTCCTCATTTTTGCAATCTTTCAACCCCTAATTTTAATATCGTTCAATCCATTATTTTGCAATCGTTGAATTTGTTTACAATCTTGTATGTAAAATATTTGAATTTATTTACAGTCGTTTATTTACATTATTCGAATGTTTCTACAAACAATACTGTACTTCATCAGCATTTACTTTTTTGTCATGCTTCATTTCTGTGTAATGTTCCAAATCCAATGATTACCGAACATATTATTCGCCACTACCTCTTTAAACCCCGCTGAGCTTCGAGTTAAACACGATTAAAAAAAAATTTAACATGTCTAGAAAATAAACGAAACGTGCCACAGAAAGAGTCTGAAGTGGGCCTAACATTGAATCCCAGAGAGTGACGTCAGAGGCCGATCTCTTTTTTTTTTCCCCTTCTTCCTACGTCACTGCTATGTTACCATAGTTTCGAAAATTCACTTTGTTTCGTTTTAAAGTTTTAAATGTATTTTTCAGTTGACTTTAAAAATACCTAAATTCCATACCATCTTGGGCACTTAGTTAATGTTTGTTTAGATCAGAGCTGCCCAACCGGTTTGACATGCTAGGCTAGGTGTGTCGTGGGTGAGTGGGAAAAAAGTCACGTGGAAAAAAGGCACAGGGAAAAAAGTAACGTAAAAAGTCACAGGGAAAAATGTCACGGAAAAAGTCATAAATTTTTCCAGGGAAAAAACCCAGACAAAATCAGCCGTCAGATATCATAAATAAATACTGAAAAGTTTGGGGAACAAATCAATTTGTATATCTTTCGGTCCGACCACTCTCCTTTGGTGACAATAATGAGTTTAGTAGGATTACATGTATGTGATTTTACAACAGCCGGGGAGCACCTTGGTCAAGATTGGGGAATATAAGACTTTTTAAATCCAACTTTCAAAAGACGCATTGACCATAATGAGCTCTCCCCTCTTATTACCGTTGACCACATTGACCCTTTCCCCCTTATTACCGTTGACCATATTGACCCCCTTATTACCGTTGACCACATTGACCCCTTCCCACTTATTACCGTTGACCACATTGACCCCCCTTATGACCGTTGACCGCATTGACCCCACCCCCTTATTACCGTTGACCACATTGACCCCTTCCCCCTTATTACCGCTGACCACATTGACCCCTTCCCCCTTATGATCGTTGACCACATTGACCCCACCCCCTTATTACCATTGAACACATTGACCCCTTCCCCCTTATTACCGTCGACCACATTGACCCCTTCCCCCTTATGACCGTTGACCACATTGACCCCACCCCCTTATTACCGTTGACCACATTGACCCCTCCCCCCTTATTACCGTTGACCACATTGACCCCTCCCCCCTTATTACCGTTGACCACAATGAGACTCGAAGGACCAGTCGCTAACTACCATTTCTTGGTATTCAGTCTGTAATATTCGTGTTTATTGGCTTCATGCATAACAATGGAAACAATTTTGAATAAACACTGAAACTTAGGAGTTTATTTGGAAAAAATTTTTATTTTAAAAACTTTTTTTTTGTGTGACTTTTTGTCTGTGGCTTTTTTCCCTCTGACTTTTTCTTGTGACTTTGTGGCATCTAACGTATCCACAGTAATATCTAACATTGTCACTACAACATCTAACATTGCAACAACAACATCTAACATTGCTGCAGAAGCAATTTGACCCATACATTTTCATACAGCCTATACAGAGTAATGCAACGGGATCGGAAACTATTTTGTTTCTTACGTCTAAAAGTCTGCAGAAGAACTCTCCCGACGAGTTCAAGAGCATTTTCTGGAATTGGAGTATGGGGAGACACTTAAATTTAAGTTAACGAAGTTCCATTGGATGTATTCTGGGTTTTGGTTAAGGATGAATATCCTAGATTTTCTAACGAGGCTATTGTAATTCTGATACAATTTCTAACGAGGTTATTGTAATTCTGATAAAATTTCTAATGAGGCTAGTGTAGTTCTGATACAATTTCTAATGAGGTTATTGTAGTTCTGATAAAATTTCTAATGAGGCTAGTGTAGTTCTGATACAATTTCTAATGAGGCTAGTGTAGTTCTGATACAATTTCTAACGAGGTTATTGTAGTTCTGATAAAATTTCTAATGAGGCTAGTGTAGTTCTGACACAACTTCTAATGAGGCTATCAATTATTTCAAGTGTTTGTTCTAGTTTCAAGAGATTTATTTTATGCTGTGTCACTATTCAGTTAATAAACTTGTGTGTGATGCGACTTCATAAAGTTCTCGCCTCGTGATTTTAAATATCCTGGATGATTGTGAATGTGGATAATTAAGGCAAATACTACAACATAAAAATACTTCAACCTTACAAGTCACAAACACTGTTACACATTTGTTGTATGACTTTCCTTCTCAAGATCAGATCAGAAATATCGTGTGTTCTGTCGTGTCAGTTAATATTCTGGACCTTTTTTTTCTGGACCAAATTTTAAATTTTTTAAAGATACTTCGAGAATCAGTCGAACACAATACCGGTACACCGTTCAGGTGCGTGCTACGGCGTGAACAAAATGGTGTACATTAGATATGTTATGATAGTCATCTCTATAACACAATAGTGCTTTACATCACAGCAACTTGGATTAAATAAACTACCGGTACTTCATAACGTTATGATACGTTTTTTAAAAAAAAATCCTTTGTTGTAAATTATTTCAATGGTCGACAATTAGCCAATGAATTGACAATTTTGTTGAACATACAGAAATGAGGACATTTACTTGACACACTTTCTTACATAATAATTACGTATTTTACGTTTTTTTTAACATTCAGCAGGTAACGTAGTGACAGTTTAACGTATTTTAAGATGTTCTACTGGAATCTGATGCGCAATTTTAAAAAAAAATATTTAGTACAGGTAGTTAATTTTTTATTATGGTACGCTTTTTCTTAGACTTCGAATGCAAGGATTTGTTTGTTGGTGAGTGTTTGATGCTGAGAGTATTTGTGTAGCTTTATGGTTTGTATTTTGTGACGTATTTCGCTATGGGAAATGATTTTGTTAGGTTTTTTTTATGGTTATGGCAGCAGTGATGGAGTGTTGCTAATGGAGTGTTGCTAATGGAGTGTTGCTAATGGAGTGTTGCTAATGGAGTGTTGCTAATGGAGTGTTGCTAATGGAGTGTTGGTAATGGGGTTGTAAAGTGAGAATGGGATGAAAGAAGACACCGTTTATCTAACAAAACGCGTTTGTTATACATTCACTGGTTTCTTTAAATAATTAAATCACTGTTAATTCCAGTTCATAACACCATACTTGTGTAGGGTTTCCAAGAAAAGTTAGCAAAAATAAGTCAGCAAAGAAAAGTCAACAAATTTGAGTTACATAAATGATCCTTTTATTAATAGATTTCTAGCCGAAGAGATTAGAGAGCAATGAGCCTTGTGAAACTTTAGTTGAAGTGCCACTTAACAAGCCGCTAGTACTTCCACCAGTAAGTCCACTAAGCAAGCCACCAGTGCCACCAGCAATGCCTCCAGTAAGTCCACTAAGCAAGCCACCAGTGGCCCCACCAGTGCCCCCACCGGTGCCTCCAGTTAGTCCACTAAGTAAGCCACCAGTAGCTCCACCAGTGCCCCCACCGGTGCCTCCAGTTAGTCCACTAAATAAGCCACCAGTGGCCCCACCAGTGGCCCCACCAGTGCCCCCAGTTAGTCCACTAAGTAAGCCACCAGTGGGTCCACCAGTGCCCCCACCGGTGCCTCCAGTTAGCCCACTAAGTAAGCCACCAGTGAGCCCACCAGTGCCCCCACCGGTGCCTCCAGTTAGTCCACTAAGCAAGCCACCAGTGGCCCCACCAGTCCCTCCAGTAAGTCCACTAAGCAAGCCACCAGTGGCCACACCAGTGCCTCCAGTTAGTCCACTAAGTAAGCCATCAGTAACCCCACCAGTGCCACCAACAATGCCTCCAGTTAGTCCACTAAGCAAGCCACCAGTGGCCACACCAGTGCCTCCACCGTTGCCTCCAGTAAGTCCACTAAGTAAGCCACCAGTGGACCCACCAGTGCCCCCAGCAGTGCCTCCAGTTAATCCACTAAGCAAGCCTCCAGTGGCCCCACCAGTGACCCCACCAGTGCCTCCAGTTGGGTCACTAAGGAAGCCACCAGTGGCCCCACCAGTGGCCCCACCAGTGGCCCCACCAGTGCCTCCAGTTAGCCCACTAAGTAAGTCACCAGTGGCCCCACCAGTGGCCTCACCAGTGCCCCCACCAGTGCCTCCAGTAAGTCCACTAAGCAGGCCACCAGTGGCCCCACCAGTGCCTCCAGTTAGTCCACTAAGTAAGCCGTCAGTAACCCCACCAGTGCCACTAACAATGCCTCCAGTTAGTCCACTAAGTAAACCACCAGTGGGCCCACCAGTGCCCCCAGCAGTGCCTCCAGTTAATCCACTAAGCAATCCTCCAGTGGCCCCACCAGTGACCCCACCGGTGCCTCCAGTTAGTCCACTAAGCAAGCCACCAGTGGCCACACCAGTGCCTCCAGTTAGTCCACTAAGTAAGCCACCAGTGGGCCCACCAGTGCCCCCACTGGTGCCTCCAGTTAGTCCACTAAGTAAGCCACCAGTGGCCCCACCAGAGCCCCCATCAGTGCCTCCAGTAAGTCCACTAAGCAAGCCACCAGTGGCCCCACCAGTGCCTCCAGTTAGTCCACTAAGTAAGCCACCAGTGGCCCCACCAGAGCCCCCACCACTGCCTCCAGTAAGTCCACTAAGCAAGCCACCAGTCACCCCACCAGTGCCTCCAGTTAGTCCACTAAGCAAGCCACCAGTAGCCCCGCCAGTGCCTCCCCCAATGCTTCCAGTTANCCACCAGTGGCCCCACCAGTGCCTCCAGTTAGTCCACTAAGTAAGCCACCAGTGGCCCCACCAGTGCCCCCACTGGTGCCTCCAGTTAGTCCACTAAGCAAGCCACCAGTGGCCCCACCAGTGCCTCCAGTTAGTCCACTAAGTAAGCCACCAGTGGCCCCACCAGAGCCCCCATCAGTGCCTCCAGTAAGTCCACTAAGCAAGCCACCAGTGGCCCCACCAGTGCCTCCAGTTAGTCCACTAAGCAAGCCACCAGTAGCCCCGCCAGTGCCTCCCCCAATGCTTCCAGTTAGTCCACTAAGCAAGCCACCAGTGACCCCACCAGTGCCCCCAACAATGCCTCCAGTAAGTCCACTAAGCAAGCCACCAGTGCCTCCACTAATTTCGCCCCCAGTGCCCCCAGTTAGTCCACTAAGCAAGCCACCAGTCCCTTCAGTACGTCCAATTAGCAACCCACCAGTGCCTCCAGTGAGTCCACCAAGCAAACCACCAGTTCCTCCAGTAAGTCCATTAAGCAAGCCACCACTTCCTCCTCTGGTGCCTCCATTAAGTCCACCAAGCAAGCCACCATTGCCTCCAGTAAGTCCATTAAGCAAACCACCAGTTCCTCCAGTAAGTCCATTAAGCAAGCCACCAGTTCCTCCTCCGGTGCCTCCAGTAAGTCCACCAAGCAACCCACCATTTCCTCCAGTAAGTGCATTAAGCAAACCACCAGTTTCTCCAGTAAGTCCACCTAGCAAACCCCCAGTGACTCCACCAGTACCTCCAGTAAGTCCATTAAGCAAGCCACCAGTTCCTCCTCCGGTGCCTCCACTAGGTCCACCAAGCAAGCCACCATTGCCTCCAGTAAGTGCATTAAGCAAACCACCAGTCCCCTCAGTAAGTCCACTTAGCAAACCTCCAGTGACCCCACCAGTACCTCCAGTAAGTCCATTAAGCAAGCCACCAGTTAATCCTCCTGTGCCTCCAGTAAGTCCACCAAGCAAGCCACCATTACCTCCAGTAAGTAAATTAAGCAAGCCACCGGTGACACCTCCAGTGCCACCACCAGGGCTGCCACCAGTGCCGTCACCACTGCATCCAGCATTGCCTCCAGTAAGTCCTCCAAGCAAGCCACCATTTCCCCCCGTTAGTCGACCAAGCAAGCCACTATTTCCCCCAGTAAGTCCACCAAGCAAGCCACCATTTCTCCCAGTAATTTTTCCAAGCAATCCCCCATTACCTCCAGTAAGTACATTAAGCAAGCCACCAGTATCAGCACCAGTGTCACCACCAGTGCATCCTCCATTCCCCCCAGTAAGTCCAGCGAGTAACCCACCAGTACCTCCAGTAAGTCCACCAATTAGCCCACAAGTGCCTCCAGTAAGTCCATTAAGCAAGCCACCAGTACCTCCAATAACACCATTAAGCAAGCCACCATTGCCTCCTAGAAGTCTGCCTAGCAAGCCACAAATAGCTCTGATAACTTCACCAAGCAAGCCACCTTTACCTCCAGTAATTTCCATAAGCAAGCCATCAATGCCCCCAGTACTTCCACTAAGCAAGCCACCAGTACCTGAAGTGATTCCACCCAGCAAGCCACTAGTTCTTCCAGGAAGTCCACCAAGAAAGCCACTCGCATCAAGCGTTACGTTTTTGACAGTCCCGGCCGCAAGACTAGGCAAAACTCCCGACAAATTTGATTCCAGAGCTGCATGCAAAGCTGCAGGCAAATCTGCTTTTAATATTGTAGCCAAAACTCCAGGCAAACTTGATTTCAATGCAGTACCCAAAGGTCCAGGTAGAGCTCCTTGAAATGCTGTAGCCAAAGCTGTAGACAAACCTTCTTTCAACGCTGCAGCCAAAGCCGTAGGGAAATCTTCTTTCAACGCTGCAGTCAAAGCTGTAGGAAAACCTTCTTTCAACGCTGTCGCCAAAGCTGTAGGCAAACCTTCTTTTAACGCTGTCGCCAAAGCTGTAGGCAAACCTTCTTTCAACGCTGCAGCCAAAACTGTAGGGAAACCTTCTTTCAACGCTGTAGCCAAAGCTGCAGATGAACCTGTTCTCGGCGTTGTAGTTAAAGCTTCTGGCAAAGCAGGATCAACAGCTCCGGGAATACCCCCGGTCACAACATTCGAACTGCCGGTCAAGGAATTAAGTGAACCTGTTGAAAAGTGGGGTTTTGGGGTTGGGGGGGGGGGGGGTAGAATTAAATAAACTTTAAAAAAAAAAATATTTTTATCATTTAGTTGTTGAATGCTTATGAATTTATTTAAAAAATTTTATTTAACCTTTTTTT